>JAYXIM010045278.1:0-15372 GCA_037575425.1 Anastrepha fraterculus
ATTCGCTATTTAAAATCTGATATTTTTTTTTTTTTTTTTTTTTTTTTTTTTTTTGTTTTTTGTTCTGTTTTCCATCTGCACACTTGCCGCAGCGCACGCAAATGATAAATAACGATTAACGGTTCTCTGCTTGCCGTCTTAGCATTTCATTTTCAAAATGTCACCAAGCAAATCAGTTCATTGAATTCGCCAAATTAAGTTGTCAAACGGAGAGATGACAGTTTATTTAAGACATCTCACTATTTTAAGACTTTCGAGAGAAATCAAGGATTTCTTAACAGCAGAAATTTATGAACACAGCTTTCGTAATAGGTACAATCTATGGAATGTGTAGATGTGACTTGGGGCCGTAACTTAACAAAATAAAATCTAAACATTCTTAAATTTCTCTCGCTGGTTTGACTAATGGAGTATACAGCTTTTGATATGGCAGGTTGCAAATAAAACACTGAGTTAAATTCATTTACGAAAGAATTAAACTAAGCCTAACCGTTGATACCTAAACGTTGATACCTATACTTATAGAAAGAAAAACCATCAGCAAGGTAAATAAATATAAGTTGGCAAAACCTCACAGCATGCGAACTAAGCAGACAGACATGGTCGAAATGGGGCAGCGGTCTATCAAAAAGCTTATTAAGATTTAACAGCGATGCTATAAGAAGAATGATAGGGGTATTAACTGGTCATTGTTTAATAGGCAGCCACGCTAGAAGGTAAGGACTGTCGTACTGCGATTCCTGTAGAAGCTGTCTTAATACGGAAGAAGAGGAAACAGTCAGACATCTTTTATGTGAGTGTGAAAATTAGCTACAAGGAGGCTCCGAACACTTGATATGACATTTTTAACTGATGTAGAGGACATAGCGCATTTAAAACTAACGAAGTTTTGCTCGTTTATTAAAGCTACCCGATGGTTTGAAAAGGAACCCATGAGGTAAGCATAAAGTCCAGTGGCATCACAATGGACCTATGAAAGGTCTACGTGTGTCATTGCAACAGCCACCCCACCTACCTACCTACCTAAGCCTAAACTAACTGGGTCTGCGGAAGCTATTGTAAAAAGTAAAATTTTACGTATGAAGTACTCGTAGAAGTGCAATACTCGTGGAAAGTAGATGTACAAAATATGTACTTTTTAGTATTGCTCCCATTATTTTAGATAATTTAAAATGTATTCAGAGATAAGTGCGACATAATTTTACGAATTATTCAGTTAAAGCCGCCGATAAAAGAAAATATGAAATTAGTAAAAAAGATCTGCTCAACTTGTGGCACGAAATGCTTTCAGACTGCTGCAAATGCTGAAGAACTGAATAAAATATCCACAAAAAGTTGCAAATTCTCTACTTGCTGAGTCCAGAAAATAGTTGAGAAAAGGCGCCTTTCCGAAACTTATTTAGGACTCTTTATGAGTTCATCAATTTGATTGGAAAATACTCCCCTCAGAGTCGTATTTAATGATGCGTAAAAGATACGAAAGATGCGAAGAAATGACGCCTTTCTGAAATTTATTTAATACTCATTACAAAGAATCAGTTTACTTAGCCGAAAAATCGATATTTTCTGAGAGTCTTTCAATCATTTGTGTACTAATTATTAGAGTGAAAGCTCGAAAAATCAGTGCGTACATTTTCTTTTATGTCCCGCATAGTTTGCTAGGGAAGTATCTTCGTAAGTTTACAGCACATAGATATCACATATTTGCATATGATTTGCCAAGTATTTATATCATAATAATTTTCAAATATTCCGCTTGCTTTATTAATGAGCGCACGCCTTCTTTCTTTTAAGTTGACAGAATGACGGCATCATCAGGTTTTACTTATATAAAATTCTCATAAACGAGAATCACCTACATACTGCGTATACTTAAAACTTAAAAGCACACATACGCATGCACAAATACATACATAAATATTCGATTTTACTTTGTCGTCATCTCCATCGTTGCGCTGTGCATAATTCAAATTCAGACGGCACCAATGATTTTTTGGAAGTAGACTAAAATCTCATGGCGGTGCACAATAGTGAATGTGGATATTTTTAAAATTGTGGAAGTTTCGTTTCGTTCGCTTGCAGTGAGAAGAAAACTCAAAAATTCCCAGCCGCATGGAGATTTTTAATGACAAAGTAATACAAATAAAATTTGAATTTTTTCCATAGGTTTTACAGCTTCTCATATCAATCAAATCAAGTGTGTGTGTATTTTAAGGAATTTGAGAATAAATAAAAAAATTGAAATTAAATTATATTTATATCAATAACTTGTTTTTTTTTGTTTTGGAAAAATTTAATTTTTTAATAATAATTTGTTTACAAAAACATATGCAGTACATAAGTCCTTCTGACTTTCTATTTTTACTCAAAACATAATGTCTATTCGTATAATAAATTTTTATTTCTTGTTTAGCACTTTTCATACTGATTTTTTTAGGAAAATTTATTTTTATATTCTTTTCACATAAAAATTAGGTATTTCATTTCATCTTTATTTCTTGCGGAAAAATTAGTATTTATGTTTTATTTTTGCAGATTTTAATGGTTTCTTTAGGAAATAATATTTTATTTATTTTACTGTGTTTTTTTTTTTTTTGAAAAAAAAAGTAATGAGCAGGTTCTATTTTTTTTATTGATTATTTATTGCTTTGCTTTATTTATACTTTGTGTACTCAGAATGAAAGCATTATAATAAATTTTTATTTCTTGCTGAAAAGTTAAATTTTCTTAACTTTTTCAACTTTTAATGTTTTTCTCATATTTTTTATTTATTTCCTTTGTTCAAGAATAATGCTTTTTTATTTTTTATTAATTTTATTAATTATTATTATTTATTTTTTTTTTATTTTTTATTTGCATATACTTTTTTTACTCATAATGAAAGCATTTTATAAAATTTTCAATTTCCTTCAAATCAATTTGCTTACTTTCTCAACTTTTGATGGTTTTCTCATATTTCTTGTTTATTACTTATATCCTTTGTTCACGAATAATGCGTTTTATTTATTTTTATTTTTTATTTATATACTTTTTTACTCCGAAACAAAGCATTTTATTAATTTTTTTTTTTTTTTGTTTATGTTGAAAAATTTACTTTTTCATTTATTTATAAAACTTTTAATGGTTTTCTTATATTATAATGTATTTTTTTCTTATTTTAAGCGCAAGGAGCAGTTTTTCCTTTGATGCTTTCTTTAAGATGTTTTTATTTTGTTTAATTTAACCATATTTTTTTATTGTTTTATTTAATCAAGAAGTTACTTCTTCCTACTTCCAATTGTACGGTTTTTAGTTTTTTTAATCAAGAATTTTTTTATTTATACAATTTTTGATGTTTTTTTTTAAGAATTATTTCCTTTTTAGTTTTTTTTTCTTTTCTTCTTTTAAGCGGAAAGCGCAGTTTTCTCATTTATAATTTTTTTATTCAGAAATTTGTTTTACTTACTCAAGTTTTAATGTTTTTCTCAGATTTTTTTATTTTATAATGAATAAAGAGCAAATTTTTCTGTTAATATTTTTTTGTGCCAAATATTTTTTTATTCATTAAATTTTCAAACATTTTTTTATATATTAAATTGTTGATGTTTATTAAATTATTAAATAAATTAAATAATTTATGTTTTAAATTTTTGATATTTATTATTAAAAAATATTTTTTTATTTATTTTCTCTTTTTTCTAAGCGCAAACCGCAATATTCTTGATTATAGGTTTTTTGGCCCAAAATTTTAATTATTAATCAAATGTGTAATATTTTTTTTTAAGAAATGTTTTTTATTTATTTTTAATTTTTTTAAAGCGCAAAGAACAACTTTTCCTGTTTATAATTTTTTCTAAGCTTTACTCAAGCTTTTGTTATTGTATTTTCAGATTTTTTTTCTTAATTTTCTTGGCCAAACATTTTTTTATAGGTATATTAATTTTTTGATGTTTATTATTAAAAAATATTTTTTTTTATTTATTTAATATCTTTTTTTTTAAGCGCAAACTGCAATATTCCTGATTATAGGTTTTTTGGCCCAATTATTTATCAAAATTTAATTTTTTTTTTTTTGAAATGTTTTTAAATGCTTTTTATTTATTTTTTTTTTCCAAAGCGCAAAGAACAATTTTTCATGTTTATAATTTTTTTTAGGTTTTTTTTTATTTTATCGAATTTTCCTGCTTATAGTTTGTTGCCCAAAAATTTTGTTTTTTATGAAATTTCGGAAATTTTTTTTAAATAATATTTTTCATTTTTTGTTTTTTTTTTTTATGTGCCAATAGTAAATTTTCTTGTTTATAATTTTTTTATTCAAAAATATGTTTTATTTACTCAACTTCTAATATTTTTTTTAGACTTTTTTATTTAACCAAAAGTAATGAGCAAATTTTCCTGTTTATAATTTTTTGTCGTAGAATATTTTTTTTTTTTTACTTTTTATGTTTTTTCAAGAAATAATGTTTCCTTTTTTCATATGCGCACTTTTGATGTTTTTGTTTTCATATGGAAAGCAATTCTTCATGTTTGTAATTTATTTATCTAAGGATGATGACTAGTGTTTAAATTTTGTATTTTTTAGGCAAGAATAACGTTTTTCATTAATTTTCTTTTCTCTTCATTTTCAAGTTGCTACTTGATTCTTAAATTTTTTGTTTGTTAAAAAAAAATTTTTCTTTTTCTCTAATTACTGATTTTCTTTGATTCTCATCACAAAATGACATTTGGTCTATCTTAGCACACAATTAAATTGCTTTTTATAACAAAGCTTAATAGAATCTAAGAATTATTTTAATTAATTTTGCAAGCATGTTTTAATTTACTTAGTGAAATTGCGGACTTTTTCATAATAAACGTAAATAAAAATTCTGAAAAATTCCTACATTCCAAAAAACAAAAACATAATTGATGTGAAATCGCGTGAATAGTTCAAATCACTTGCCTTTGTTGTTTTCTTTCTTTCAATAAATATTAAAAAAAATCGGTACATTTCTGTTCAGCCTACAAAAATTCAAAAAAACCGGATAATCGCTCGGACCAAAAATAATTGTAATTTCTCATTTAAGGTAGTAAAAAACGATCGCATTTCATTTTCTTAAAAAAAAATCCAAAAAAATATCTATAAAAAATGAGTATTTGCCCAGACTACTACATTAAACGAAATGCATGAGAGAGAGATGAAATGAGATGTTGTTAAAATATTTTTTTTATCCAGTTTGGTACCTTTGTCAATTGTTCACATGTAACTTTTGAGCGCAATCAGCCCGATAGCAGATAAATTCGTAAACAAAAAACTATTTGGTGCATTCTGCGAATTTTCACCTCAGTTAGGATTAAAAACTTAGTCATTTCAAAATGTGCATTCAAGTGAAACGAAAAGTAGAAGTAAATTATAAACTAAAACTGAAAGGGACAACACCAAAATGAAGCGATAAATGAAGGCAAATATTGCGTAAAATAAAAAGGTGTTAAGCATAACCGTACGCTCTGAATGTTAAGAATGTAGCCGCCGATGTCTGAGTTCTCACAGGCACTGACATGCGAGAGTTCTGTGGACTTGAAAAATTCATCATATTTACTATTTATCAAAAATTTCTTAATTGTCAATAATTGGCATTCTGTTACTAAAAACAGAACCTCCCGTATTGATCAACTGTCAAAATTGCATTTGCTATTGACAGCTGTTTACGAATTCAAATTCTAATATAATAAAATAGAAGAATTTTGTACCAGTATGTTAACTATTTTAACACTCCATGAGGACAAAAATAGGAGAACAAAGAATCAAGAGAAATAAAATTTGTAAATATGCCCACAGCGGCTCTAAAGGTACAAGCTGGCGAAAAATTAATCATCTGACTAAATAAAAAAAATGATTTTGAGTGCAGGAAAACTTTGACCTTTACGCGCTCCTTTGCGTGTCTGTTTGTATACTGCACCTGCCTAGTGACAATTATCAAAAGTTGATTGACATACGCCGCCATTTGCAGAAAGTATGAATATTCCGATAGGGTGATTAATTTTGCGCCACATTGTATATAGTGCTAGACGATTGCAAAAATTCCTATTGACAGGCTTGTCGCAGAAGAGAGAGTATATTTATTAGTAACGTACGGCAGAAAGCCTTCTATTTTTGTTGAAATGTGTCGCCGGTTTGGCGGCGGCAGCTGGTATATACTGAGTAGTTCCTCAAATGAATTGCTTTTTGTCGAAAATGTCAGATGTATGCGACTTGTGTTTTCTTCTTCTTTTTTGTGTCAACAACGGACAATTAATTATCGGTTTCAAAGTTGTCGGCCTACAAAACCGAAACATAAATTACTATAAATCTTCCGACACGATTTCAGCAGCTTATGGCACACGTCACTTGCAAATGTTGTGTAATATGCAAAGGGTTTAATAATGACAGTAATTTCGGGTATGCTAACATTTTATTTATTTTTTTTTTCATTTTTTAAGCTGATGTTTGTAAATAGAATCTGAAAAGTAGATAGCTGAACTTTACTTTATTTAAAAAAAAAATATTTTGGTAATACATTGCAAGCAAAGGATATTCATTTCGAGAAAAAAAAGTTTAATACTATCATACATTACAAACAGGAAATTCTTTAACCCAAATGTTTTTTGTTTTTTGTTTTTTGCTTTGACCCAAAAAAGTTGTTTGTTACCTATAATCGTAATTTAGAAGGGCCTACACAAAATCTCAAGTCGTCACGCTCATCTTTTTGAGTGCTATAATAAATTACGTGTGCGCAAATTTAGGCAAGGAAGGTATACAATTTACTCGTAACAATATTTTCTTGAGGGAATATTTAATTCAAAATTTGCTGAAGACTGTTTCCTTTACACATTTATGGGTTTTTTTAATTATTCGAACAAGTTTAATATTTAAAATCGTCTTGCTGTATTCAGGAAAAAATGTTTGCCGCAGTTTTTTCAAAATTAGTTTGCCGAAGGTTTCGCAAATGAGATAGTTGTTGTTAGGCCTTTGTGGAATGATTCAATTATTAAAGGTTTGCTCACTTGTGACATTAGAATTCTAAGACTACCTTATAAAAGTTCGCATTTAAAAAGGATGAAGAAAGCGGAAAAGTTAAACACCTTTTTGATAAAAACGGGGGCAAAAAAAAATGTTTTTTTTTACTTGAATTAGAAATAAATATATGGTACAAACTGTAATTTCCAAGTGTAAAAAAATGATGTAACTTAGTCCCAGAAATATATGTTGTGAATTAACTTTACATTCAAAACTGATCTCGAAATTTCGCCAGTATGAAGCTTTTATGACCCTAATGAATTCTTCCATAGAAGCAGCAGCTTAATCATAGATTTAATTGACTAAAAACAAGCTTTGGAAATACTCATCCTTCTTGACAAACTACCTGAGCTTCTTTAAATTAATTATTATAATATCGTCGGCGGCTTTGAAAATACTCACCCTTACTCTACTACGCTTTGCCCACGCAAGTTTGGAGTTTTGGCCCCCAAGTCACGATTATTTTTACATTCCTAACTACTTGACCAAGTACCTGTTCTTCTTTAAATTAATTATTATCATATCGAAAGCGGCCGCTGTAGCTCGAAACTCCGGACAGAAAACACGAAATGACAGAAAATGTTGTTTGTTATAGCGATCGCCCCTCGGCAGGCAATCGCAAACCTCCGAGTGTCATCTTTTTCTGCCATCAAAAAGCTTCGCATAAAAAGCCATCTGCCGGGCTGTGGATACTGTGATTAATTGCATATTCCTAAATGGACTCTTGTTGATAAGTTATGTAATTTTAAAGCAATGTAGTAAAAACTTCCGCAACCCATATTTGTCAAAATGACATCTTTTAGGCGCATTGCCCCAAAAAAGTGCTCTTTGATAGCCTGATTTAAGGGGTATGTCAGGATGTATTCCATGTCTTAATGGTCCTACCTTTATGGACGGACCAATGCAAACCTTTGTGCAAGTTTTTGCTAATAAGGATACCCTTTTGAAAACGAAATGTGTTTCCTACAAATTTTACTTTTCCTCCACTTTTAATCAAAATTTCATGAGTTAGCAACGCGGTGCGGTGTCTTGTTAAGAGAGCCGATTTGTCAAGAAGGGATGAGAAAGCTGCTTACTGAGTAAACCTTTAATTATTGAATCATGGTGCATACACACATGCCTACGAGTAAATTTGTTGTTCATCGAACAAAAACAAAAAGAACACAGCCGGTAAGCCTATAAACGTGCGAAATTGCGCTCAGTCAACGTTGGGCTAGTAAATTTTTTTGCTTTTAATATTTTTGATTTGATTTATTTTTAAAAAGTAAATTTGAGTTATGAATTTAATACGTTGTAAGCACAAAAAAAAATAAAAGATAAATTTAAAAAATGGAAAATGTGCAAATTAAAAAAACCCTTTATGTCTTATTAAAATTTTTTTGCTGTAAACCCGAAAAAATAAAGTTAAAAAATAAAATTAAATTAAAATTTCAGAAATGGAAAGAAACCAAGTAAAAAAAATTTCTTTGTCTGATTAAAAAATCTTTGCTGTAAGCACAAAAATATAAAAACAAAAAAAATTAAAATTAAAAAAGTGGAAAATAGGCAGTAAAATGAATATTTATCTATATGTCTTCTGTACGCAAAAAAAAAAAAAAAAAAACATAAAAATAAAAAAATATGAATTAAAAGAAAATGGAAAATAAGCGAATTTAAAAGAAAAACTTTTTTGCCTAATTAAAAAATATCTTCTGTAGGCAAAATAATAAAAAAAATACAAAAATGAAAAAACAAATGGAAAATAAGCGATTTTAAAGGAAAATTTTTTTGTCTAATTTAAAAATCTCTTCTGTACGCAATAAAAAAATATAAAAAATATATAAATTAAAATTAAAAAAAACGTAAAATAAGCGAATTTAAAAGGAACCTTTTTCGTGTAATTAAAAAATCTCTTCTGTATAGAAAAAACAAAAACAAACAAGAAACTAAATATAAAAAATATGTAAATTAAAATTAAGAAAATTGGAAATAAGCAATTACAAACAAAACAAAAACAATAAAAAATATATAAATTTAAAAAAATGTAAAATAAGCGAATTTAAAGGAAATTTTTTTTTGCCTAATTAAAAAGTCTCTTCTTTACCAAAAAAAAGCAAGGAAATAAACATAAAAACATAAAAAATATAAAATAAAATTTAAAAATGGAATCTAAGCGAATTTAAAAGGAATTGTTTTTTTTGACTAATTAAAAAATATCTTATGTACGCAAAGAAAAAATAAAAATAAATAAATACATAAATTTAAATTAAAGAAACTGGAAAATAAGCAATTAAAAAAAAATTCCCCAATTGAAAAATCTCTTCTGTCCAGACATATTTTTGTAGTATAATTTCCCGATTTATGCCCTACATATTTATGTTTATTCGATGTAGGTATATGTATGACATACATATGTATGCATTTTGTTTAATAAAAAAAGGGTTTAAACTACTTTTCACATCAAGAAATACAAATTTGTCACCATTAACATAATAGAAAAATATGTAATACCAGCATTTGGACAATCATTAATTCGATATACATACATACACAAATTGTCGCCTTGGCATTTACATGCAGTACGTATATATGTACTTATATATATATAATATATTTTTGTTTTTTGTAAATATTTTTAAAATATCAGCCCACCCATCAATTTCGGCGTTTTGCCCGGGATATCGACTTCTGAGTCACAATTCAATGGCGGCGCTGGCGTTGCCAACCACTGGCTAGACTGATCAACGGAAGAAATATGGCGAATTGTTTCCAACGGGTGTTGTAGGCATGCATGCATACATATGTACGTATGAAGTGCACAGGGCACAATTGCATGCACGTAATAGCGGGTATTGTGCATAATATTATGTACGTTGAATTGCTTTTGTGTATATTTTAGAAAAATTCATCATTCTTGATAAATAATTAAATGTTCTAAGCAATTCAAGATGTTAAATTTAAATTCTACACGACGCACGCTATTGCTTTTGGCGTTTGAGATTATTTTTTTGATTTCGTTTTTTTTTATATTTTTTTTGTATGCCGTTGTTTTTCGCGCGTCATGCTATTGTTGTTATTATGTTTGCTGACAAGTGGAATCGTTGTGTTTTTCTGCCTTTTCGAATTTAATACGCCCACGCTGTGAATTTTTTCTTCGAAAAAATTTATGTGTCGCAGAAAATAATTTTTGAAATTTTGGTTTTTGTTTCTTCACCCAAATATTCAAAGTAATTTATTCACTGTTGCTTACTTTGTGTGCTTGTCTTTAAATTTAATGATTCTATTTTGTGTTATTTTTTGCAATTTATTTGTGTTATTACTTGTTGTTTTTGCTATTCTAACGCAAAATTCTATAAATCATAAGAAAATCAACATTAATTGCTGTAAACAGGTGCTTGCATGCGTGGCCAAAAGTCAAAAAACAAAATATATATAAAAAAATGTGAAAGATCTGATTGATTTGTGGGAGTGCGAAAGAGGCCAGCGCAGATCAAAAACACATAAACAAAAAACAAAAAAAACAACCGACTAAACAAAACATAAAACAAAAATGTATGTTAATACCTCTGGGCGATATTCGACTCACATAACCGATTGCTTATTTATGTGCCGTGACAAATTATGGCAACTGCGTTGAGGTCCTACCGAGTTGTGTTATTTTTCGCCACTTAAAAGTACCACTTTAAATTGTATTGAAATACTTAAATGCTGAAAATAGCTGCTTAGTAATGACTTTTAATTGACAAATACGAAACAATAAGTCTTGTCATTTCAAGTGAATTTGTGCGCGCATTTGCTGCAGAGAGACCTAGTTTTAGGCGTAAGGGAATTTTATGAATCATTTGCTAAAAGTGACGCTGAAAGGAATAGGTTGGCAACTAGCAAAGTGAGGCCTTTGGTGTTGTTATTTTATTTATTATATATTGCAAGAACAAATTGACTAAAATTTTCACAACCATTGAGCGAACTGTGCAACCGCCTGACATTTCTTTGGGAAATTTGCCTTTTGAAGACTGTGAAATCTATAGAAAATTCTTTCTTTGGGAGATTCCAAAGCCATGTGTGTTTTCTCTAAAAAATACTTGAATAACGAGTTTTTCGAAATCTGCGAAATATTAACTTGCAGTTAGTTATTGCTTAGTCCTGATTTAACTGAAAGTTAGTACCTCAATTTTTTGTATACCCACAAAATGCAAGTCTATGCATAGACTGAAGTTGTAATATTTTTTCTGTCCTTAAATTCTAGCACAGTATCTGTTAACGAGTGTTTAACTATAAGATAAATTTAAGTATAGCCAACACTAATAGTTACGAGAGTTATAAAACAGAAAACAATGAATTTATAGAGATCCAATTAACTTCCGGTTAAGAATCCACACAGGGAGAATGGAAAACAGTATCCTATATTTTTACTATCAGCTAAAGTGGTCTTCTTAGCTAAAAAGCAAAGAATTTATATGAGAGCTTCAGCGAGTACCACTTCACTACGAGTACCAGTTAAGAATCAGCACAGTGAGAATGAAAAACAAGTTCCTATATTTTTCTGTGGAGTATTAAAGCGCACAATAGTAAATTTATGAGTACCTCAGCGAGTACCACTTAACTACCAGTTAAAGTGGACAGCAATTTCCTGTATTTTTCTGCGAAATTTCTTGCTTAAAAAAAGGAATTTAAATGACAGCTACGAAATCAATCTTAACCAACAGTTATTTATTTTTAACCAGCAGTTAGCAATTTATTAAGCACAAATCTGTGAGGGATTACAGTGAAGAAATACTTAACAATCTGTGAAAGATAATTTTAACTGTTAGGAAATTCCAACGAAGTTTTTAAGCCACAAATTTGTTGCCTTTGTATGGAGTTTTGCTGGCAGTAAATGCGTTTGAAAATCTTTTAAATTTTACTTTAACTAACCAATAGTTAACTAAATTTGGTAATCGATAATTAGCTGTCTTTTAAAGCGTGAATAATAGTAAAGAATAGAATAAATTTCTCGAAAGCTATCAGTTAACGTCCCTAACTATTTCAATGTTATTATTATTAGGCATCACTTAGCCGATTTAGCTTTGTGCTAAATTGTTAATTCGTGAAACATTTGAGACTCCTAGAGGCCACTTAAATACCACCAGATAATTGTAACTAAGTACTAACAATTCTACATAAAATAATGCTTTCTCTCTCAACTCACCTTTGTCCCAGTTGACGCGTGGCTTGCCCTCCAAAGCGTAGGGTGTTTCGATCAGCTGGAAGCCATGTCCTTGAATCAGACCCTTAGCAGTTTCAATCAGTTTGCCCTTCAATTTGTCATTGACACCCTTGTAGTGATAGGTCACGGAGATTTTCTTGTCTTCAACCCAGGCGCCGTGCAAAACCACCTGTGGGCAGAGATATTCGAAATTGTAGTGAACTTTTTTACAGGCATTAGAGGTGAGTATACGCCTTAGTTGATATGTAAGAACAAATAGGCCCCAAAAACCTAGCTAGAAAACGAAGCTCTGTGCATTGTACAAATTGAATTTTCCGGTTCTTCCGCAAATTGTCTAATTTTTCTGCACATCACCACTTAATCTTCCCCACTTTCTTCAATTTTATCGCTTGCTTTGTAAAATTCCTATCCCCTAAAAATCCCTATTATCCCATTTATAGCTCTCGTTTACCACTATACCTCTCTCTCTCTCCCCCCCTCTTTCCCCCTTCAATTACCTTTTCTTTCAGCTCATTCACCAGTTCCTGATGTTTCTTCAAAAGCTCCTCTGGCATTTCAATCTTGAATTTCTTGCCCGATGGGTACTCTACTTCCAAACCGTGGTTGCCAGCGTATGTCACATTGGGGAATTTCAGATGGTTCTTAATTTCGGCTAAATCGCGTCCGGAGAAGACAACCATGAATACTTTATCGTTGGCGGCCAATTTTTTGATATTAATTTCAGTATCCTTTGGCATGGCGGAGAGTTCTTCGCTGAGGGGAGCCAATGTGCCATCGTAATCGAGCAGCAACGCAACCTGATCCTCTTTTGTGAAGAAACTGTATCCATTTTTGGGAGTAGGAAAAAATAAAAAAAATTTTTTATTAAATAAATCCAGATTCTGAGGCGGTGACGTTAGCTTTTATACGCATTAACTTACCCATCCAGCGCTTTCACGTAATCTTCCTCTTTCCTGAGGAGTGGAGCCTTCTTTTGTTCAGCCATTTTTTTCTTTTTGTATTTTTATCTACAACTACACTTTCACTTTTCAAATTTCACAGAAGATAAGCGGAAAATTAGCTGGATGCCCACCGACCGTTTTAATACTACTGACACAATCGGAGCAGATCACAAATCTCTGCAGGCCACAAAATAATGTAAAAAAGCGGAAGACGAGCGCCCATACGAACGAAGTCAAAGGCGAAGTTGATCCAAACGATCAGTGCGATGAAGACTACACATTTTCGTATGTGGGTATGTACATGCATATACACTAATACATGCGCATGTTGGAAGAGAGCATAGGATTAGTGTAACAGTTGGCCAAAATACGGTGACGTCGTCAACATGCCATGTTTGCTAGGTGGATATAATATTTCTAGACGAATACCGACAACTCGCGTGAATATTGATTTGACGAGCACCTGGCGAGAGTGCGGATCGAATAGCTCTCTCACAAATATTATGGATACTAATTTTAAAAATCATCAGCGAAGCTTTTGAGCTTTGTTTTTGTTTTTTATTTAAATTATATTAAATTTATTGCTCAAGCAAAAGCGGTCTTGTCCACCTTCGCATTCGCAAACACTTGAGAATAATTTCATTTATGCGACGTTTTTTGGGCTACTTGTGAAGATTAATATTGTATTTACGCGTAAGTTCTCTTAAGGGGGGGGGGGGGTAGGGTCACAAAATCGAAATTTTTTTTCTTCACTCATCTTATAGTAAATCATTTCAAGAATGTTGTCTCAAAATTTTAAGTGGATCGGAGCAGAACTCTCAAAGTTATAGCCTTGGTAGGCACTCTACCTCGAATGCGGAGCATCGATAATTTCTCAGAGTCATTTTTTCAAACGCGTTTTTCCCGAAACGACTTCTTAAAAGTCGGTGCCAATCACAACTCCGAAACTATTCAACCGATTCTTTTCAAATTTGGCACACGTTTTCTAAATCAAAAATACCTCCCCCTACACTGTTTTTTTTTATTTTTTGTTTTTTAAAGTTGTTTTTCACTTACAAATATGGCGAAATTTTTCGCCAAAAATGCTCGTTCGTTTTACGTTTTTTTGCCACCAAAACTACAAAAATGAAAAAAAAAAATTTATTAATGTAGGGGGGAGCATTACGTCATACTTTAACTGAAAAATTCGACTTTTTTAGTTTCAGATGATTCTACGACGAATGCCGATTGGCACCGCAGAGCACCTCTCGAAAAACATATCTCCAAAAAAACTCTGTCATGGGCTTATTTGTCAATATTTTATTATTAATATTTTTTAAAAACTTATTGAAAAGATGTACAATAACATGCAACTGATTTTATTAAAGTATCTTAAGCCATATTTCTGTAAAAAATTCAAAAAAAAGTGTTTTTTTTTTAGCGCTAAACCCTACCCCCCCCCCTTAAAAAATACGCAAGCATGGAAGGATATTTATATTCATAAACAACTCAAATATATCTCCTACAAGAAAACCATCAGCATAGGTTCAGGTAAAGATTTTTCTTGCCTAGCTTAGAATTTCATTCTCAACTACGAAAAATTGGGGCCCAACTAGGCTATGTATGACTCAGTTTTTCCTTTATAGGCTCACGTGGATTTTTTGCAACAAATGCCAGACCAATAAACTCATGACGCCTTTGAAAGGTAAATTAATTTAATAAAAGTTTGGTCTTGACAGAAATACTATCGGAGATTTCCCATCAACTGCCTGATGATGGGTATTAGAAAAAGCTCCCAACCTTTTGTATCTTTCATGCCGTAGGTGGAAATCAGATCTACAATCGATGGTTGTCATAAACTGCCATATAAAATGTATCCACTCTTAGTGCAATGGCGGTTCTATAGAGTTGCTCTTCTATTTCAAGAGATTTCTAGCATCCACTTGGCTACGTGAATATATTCACGTAAAAGCTCTCAAAGCTCACTGTGTACAAATATGTACTCGTATCTGGATGGACATTAATTTATTGGGAGATGTGTAAAAATTTTGGAATGCAATTTATAATTTTACACGACGTGAAATAAATACATTTTTAGGTATCTGCACACATACATATATGATTTGATGTCCAAAATCTTTTGGCATATTTGTACCCAACACTCAGCAGTATAGAATTATTAACAGCTTATCTTTGTCATTTTTTTGTATCATATCAAAATTTAGCGCAGGACTTAAAATTTTGCAGAAATC
>JAYXIM010045281.1:0-41233 GCA_037575425.1 Anastrepha fraterculus
TATGTTCCTATGTCCTAGAACTAGATCTGAAAAGTGTTACCTGCACACCCAAGAGATTTGATCTCCTCCTTACAGGAGTTTTTTAGTTTGGTTCTGAACCATGGCGTCGTTAAAGCCTTGACCGCGTTTACTAAGCATTCTGCATGCTTGCCGGATAGCAGACTTTCTCCTGAAAACCACGAGCAATACTCGGCAGTTTTAAGGAAATAAATAAATAAATCCGACTTCCAATTCCATCTTGGAGCCGTCAGTGAAGACAGAGGTACCAGCATCCCCGACATTATACCGACAGTGAAATTTGGCAAACTTTCAGTTGGGGTGTGGGTATGCATATCCAGCAAGGGTGCAACAAAATTGGGTTTCATTCTTCTCAACACATCTCAGTTTAAACACTACCAAGGCAACGACCGAAAACATAAAACTCATTTAGTCAAAATGTGGCTCACTTTCTTTGCACTATAGTACTGGATAGACCGGCACAAAGCCCGGGTATTAAACCAATAAAAAATTTGTGGACGTATTTAAAGAAAAATTTGCAAAAAAGCATTCGAAAGGTCGAGGAGAGCTCAAAAATGTTATTTTCAAGACGAGATACCCCAGTACTATGATGTTCAAAAATTGATTCATTTTATGAGAAGTAGACTACAAGGTGTTATACAATGGTCGGGGTAGTCTTACCGGGGGCTGATTTTTTTTGTTTTATTTTTGTTGTAAATATAACTTCAAACAATTCGCTGCAAATTTAAAAAAACTTTCGTGACAGCTGCATTGAGGTTTATTTACTTTACTTTTTATTTTTGTGTTATTTTCGAACAGAATAACTTTATTTTCTACTATTGGCTTAAAAATTATTTACATATATATAGTCAAATAAAACAAAGGAAGGAAAGAAGAAAGAAACCCATGAAAAAATAATTATTTTCCTAACCAAAATGTCGGAATCTCGCTTGATTAGTAGATGTCAAAACACTTCCTTGACCAACTGTATGTATATATATTTATGCAATATTAGTTGTCGCTTTGTATATTCATATATCTTAGGGTGATCAGCATAGTTTTATAAAACCGATTTAGGAAACGATTTTTCTCTATACACAAATTTTTTTTTGCTTTGTTGGCTATGATTTGATATTTATTTAATTTATTTTAATTTTTAATTATTTTATTTTGAGTTAAATTTTTTTTGTTACTAACGGAAAAATAGAAAACTGATTTTTGGGTATTTTACATTTCAGTTTTAAAAAGTTTGCGAAGTGCAGCGCGAGAAAAAACTGTAGCAGCACAACTTTCTGACCAGTTTTGACTACTTTTCCTTGGTTTTCTTTTTTCTTAAGAAAAATATAGTTTATTCTATAACAAATATCATATAACTCGAAATTTCAAACTTTTTACAAAATTTATAAAAAATCGACAGTTTCTAGTTTTTTAGTAAGAATTTGTGTACGCAGTTTTATAGCCCTTTAAATTTTATTACAATAAAGTTCAAGCTTTAAGGGGTTACGCCACTCTAGCTACTGTAAAAAAAGCAGTTTTTTAAGGATTTTTTTTACATTGAAAGAAAGGTGCTAGGAAAAAACTTTTTAAGTATATTATTAAGCATGTATTTAAGTGTAATTACAAATATTTTTATTGAAAAATATTACAAAATGGCGCCTTTGGAGTGAATCTCTGAACGCGCCCTGCGAAAAAGGCACTTCACGGCACGCAGTACAACTGACGTAAATGTCCACCTAAACCAAATTAAAAAAATTCTTCTCAATCGACGTGAGTATAGCTGTAGAAATACGTACGGGATTTTAGAAATATTGAAATTTGTGTATTTTGCAGATGTTTGAAGTCAAAAGTAGAATTTTTCATCTAAAATGGAACCGCCGTTAATTATTTATAAAAATTTTTCTAATTAATTAATAAAAAAATCCGTACGTATTTCAGTGCGGAATAATGTTCTAAAGATCCTTGTACAAATACAAGTGAAAATATTAAAAATTGTTTGTGTTATGCTGCGTGCAGTTTTGAAAAATCACGTTTTGAGATAAACACGGTTTAAATTTGAATAGTCGTGTCAGAGACGTCAGAGGCACTCGCGCAAAAGTGCGAAATATTAGAGATAAACATTTTTTTCACGCATAGGACTTTTTGTTTTATATTCTAAAGAGTTTAAAGCATCTTTTAAGCAAAAAAAAAATTTCGATATTTTGAAAATCCTAGAGTGGCCTAACCCCTTAAGTGGCTCAAAATTCTTATTTATGTTTGATCATTTTTTTCAAGCTGATGTTGCGTATTTTCTGCGTATGAAAATGAAAGTCTTGCATTCCTTTCAATTGAAATGCAGTTCGATTCTGTATTAAAATTTAGTGCTCTATGATTTCATAAATTATACGACAACACACAATAATCGTAACAACCCTAGAAATAATATTTTTTATAGAAAAAATACGACCTCGTTACTTATGAACAACTGCGATGTTTTATAGATTTTTTGCGTACGTTCTTTGTTGTTTTTGAGTGGTGCTGTATAAAAATAAAGCATCTACCCGATTGACTAATAGCTCAAAAACTGTATTTGCACAAGGTCAAATAATCGATCACCCTAGTACAAATACAAATATTTGTACGATCTAATTCAGTGCTTAGAAATAAGTACGTGGAAAAAACGTGTCTCTCATGCCACACGTAATTGGGATGATAAGAAAGAGGCGTGATACCTAGACAGGGCAAAAATTATCAGCAACGTCGCATATATGGGGAAAAAATTATAAATAAGTTTGAGAACAACTGCGTACGGAAAATTTATAGAAAATTATTGACTTTAACCAGCAGTAGCGGCAGGCTAATCACCTACCCTGTCAGAAATCAAAATAGATTAACGAAACCAACGCAAGACTGAGTCTTGTCGAGGCCCTATACTCCCGAGAGGAGTGAACAAGGAAAAAAAAACAAAAAACCTGCAATCGAAGTCGTAATAAAGAAAGAAAATAATTCACTATGATTTTTCGGTCGCCTTCGCTGAGTGATTTGGGCGGTACTATCAATCGGATGGCAGAGGCGACTGCTGTTAGAAATTATATTTTTATGTTTTATGTACGCAGTGGGCATTGAACCTAGCACCTACTACCACTCACAATACAATTGGCTAAATTTAGCATTCTAATTTTTTCACTATGCTTCGGTGGGAGAGCCATTTATGTTCTTTGTGTTGCTAGCCTTGTGATCGGTTCTGAAGTAAAACGACATAAATATCACTCAGTCTGACGAAGTGCTCAATTTTCTTAGATGTCTTCAATAATAGGCTCGCGGTCAAATACGACAAACAAATAGATCACATCAGAGGTTGCAGTGTACCAAAGCCCCATGAAACTAACTAACTAATCGCCAGCTCTTATTTTATGCTGTGTAAAAATCAATTAATTCTCATTATGTAGATTAAAATAAGAATGTCTTTACTTTTACTTAGTGAGTCATGGTAAATTGCACACTTTGAAACCATTTTTCAAGACCTGTTTTTTTGTTTGAATTCGGATTTTTTTTTTGGATTATGATACCCTTGCAGCAAATGATTATCACTATTGTACTTTTACTTTAATAAATACTCGTACATTCATAAAGCTTATTAACTTCGTTTTGTTTCGTTTTGATTTTTTCATTCATACTATGCGTTTGAAATATTTTACTCAAATTTTTAGTTGATGCGTTTTTTGTAACACAAAATTTAAATCCAATTTACACCGTTTAAAGCCTTTTAACATATTTTTCTTATGTATTATACAATATATTATATATCGTGAGAGGTATTTAATGTGGTTAATATTTATTGAATAAATTACTTTATATTCAAATTTAGCTGGCAACCCTCTTCAATATTTCTGAATTAAAGCTGTCTACAAAATGATTTAATTAATGCCAATATAATGAAATTAAATTTATTTTTAAATAATGTAAAAATAGTTGGCAGCCCTTATCAAAACTACTGGCTTAAGCAGTTTTAAAAATTTGTTGTGCCCCTTTGGATATTTTTGGATTAAAGTTATTTAAAAATTTATTAATTTGATGCCCACATTAGGAATTTTTATTTATTTTTAAATAATTTCCAAATAGTTGGCAACCTTATTCGAAATTATTTCGTGACTAAAGTTTTTAAAAAAAATGTGCACCCCAATCAATATTTCTGGATTAAATCTGTCTAAGAAATGATTAATTTGATGCCCATAAAATTAAACTTTACTTATTTTTTTAATTTAGAAATAGTTGGCAATCTTATTCAAAACGATTACATGACTAAAGCTATTTTAAAAACAGGTCAAAACATGGTGTCTATGTACTGGAATTTTATTTATTTACAAAAAATTAAAAATAGGTGGCAACCTATTTCAACACTATTTCATGACTAAAGCCATTTTACACATTTTGTGCACATTATTTAGTACTTCTATATTAAAGCTGTATACAAAATTATTCATTTGATAATTTAAAAATAATTGGCAACTCTATTCAAAGCTATCGTGAACAAAGCTATTTTAAAATTTGTTTGCAACTATTTCAATATTTCTGGGTTAAAGCTGTCTAAAGGATTATTCATTTGAAGAATATTTATGTTTTATCTTTTAAATTGACTGAAGTAAAAAAAATATGAATTTTAATTAAAGATTTTTTTTTATTTTTTAAATTTACTGAAGTAAAAAAAAATATTTTTTTTTAACATTTCTAGTTTGCCTATGGGCATGTAGTAGATTTTTAATCAAATAAATTTTTATTTTTTTGAAAATTTGGTGGCAACCATATTCGAAAATGCTTATGCCAGAAAATATTTTATTTGATATTCACACACTAGTATTTTTTTTAAATTCTTAAATGAATTAAAAACATGGCAACTTCTCCCGAATATTCTCAAAGAAAACTTTTCTCTGAATACTTTATTTATTTATTTAATTACATATTTATTTATTTACTTCTTTATTTTTATTTACTCATTTTATTTAAATTTTTATTTATTTATTTTTATTTATTTACTTTTTATTTATAAAATTCTTAATTTTATTTAATTTTGTTTGTATCTGTTTATTTAATTAATTCTTTATTTATTTATTAATTTATTTAAATTTTAAATAATTTCTTTTTTACTTAATTATTTATTTTATCTAATTATTTATTTATTAATTTATTTATTTCTTCATTCATTTATTTATTTTTTAATATCCAACACAAGAACCTTTGGCTATATTTCACCATTGGATATACTTTTTCCAGTTAAACTTCCAAGATAAACTGATAAATAGTTTGTAATATACTTCTATGTGTTTTAAGAATTTGAGAATTAAATAAAATAAAATTCAAACGATAATTAACGGCAGTGAATAAAATTAATAAAACTAAAACACCGCAAAAGTCATATTTTTTGAAGTGAGCGATACAAAATTTATATTGCAATAATTTCCAGCTTGAAAAAAAAAATATTAATATGAGCTGATACAATAAACGAGAATCGCTAAATATTACTAATGTCATATACTTAATTATCAATTTCTATTTACCCACATACACACACATATGTACATGCACATGCAAGTAAGTTATCATACTCACCCTGGCAGTTTGAGTTTGAAGTCTTCGAAAGAGGAAATCACAGGCACTACGCGTTTCTCGGGCATTTTGTTGCCGGTAAAGTTGCTGTTGCAGTTACTCGCCGCGAAATTGCTGCTGCTTGCAATGTATGAGCGCTTTGCAATACTGCTGGTTGCTGTGACGCGTGTTGGCGTTCTTGAAATGAACAAAACCAGCGGCAGAATTCTTAAGAGACGCACTGTACGTACGAATGAAGCAGCGAAACACACACGCGCACACGTTGAGCGAAGTAAAGGAAAAATAATTATTTTTTTTTTGTTTTTATAAAAAAACAATAATCGCGTGTAATTTAAAAGCAAGCTCTAAGCATTGATTGATTCAAGTATATTTTTAGTAAAAATCGATTTTATAAAAATTATTTAAAAATAAATGCTGCTTGGTATTAAATAATCTTCAATTTCAGTATTTATCCTTTATACACAAAAAAAAAAACATATCTTCACGCTATTTGTAAATATTATACAGTAGAGCCTAACGAGCATTCGAATTGAATCAAATGTAATCGAGTACTGAAGCCGTGTTGCCCAGCCTGAGGCTTTTAAATCTCAACTGTCCAGTCAGATCGCTTGCTGAATTTATTTACATGCATACAAACATATGCATGTATTTACTTATGTTTGTTGTTATTCAAGAGAATGAATTTCGAACGTCAACTCTGCTCCTAATCAACAACACCAAAACAAAAAGCAAAAGTATTTTAATAGAAATCATCATCCGTATTGCCATCGTCAGCGCCTCGGAACCGCTTTCATAAACAAACATACATACATACAGCTTATAAGTACACTTATTCAAGTATATAATTATAATAAATAGTTTTTCATTGTAGCTATCACAAACAAACCATCGCAATCACAGAACAGTGGAAACCAATAAAAGTCGAGCAAGCGATAACAGCTCGACTAATTGGAGTGTGCATTTATCTCTTAGAATGCCCTGAAGTGCTATTACTGTACGAGTGTACATCCACCGAGCACGAAGTTCACTTCAAAGAGTCGCGCTGCATTCACGAGGAGTGATCCACAGCTAAAGTGGCTCGAGCAACACCCAGCTGCGTCACTGACTTTGCCAATCAAGATTTCTCAGTCACTACTTTCGTTAGAACTCAGCCATCAGCTGTTGCGCTTATAAACGTAAATGAGCACACACACGCACATAGACGCAGTTGTGCTGTTATCAAACTCAACTCACTCAATTCAATGTTCAATGACTTGCGCAGCGTCATGCATATCTAAAATATCAATTATACGCCATGTATGCCTCATATTAAGCGGTCTGACAAGCGCACGAACACGCGTCCTCTTACTGTGCAGATAATGGAGAATCGGCTAATTTTTTTGCATTTTTGAATGTCACTTTGAAACTAAAGTGTTTGTTGTATTTGATATTTTTAAGAGTACGATTCGTTTTTTTCTACTAACAATAACCTCTCTAGTAGGGACTCTCTCAGAAGCAAGAGTACCCTGTGGAAGATAAATGTGGGAGTAACAGCATAAAAAGTGTTTCAAACATTAAGGGGGAATGCTACTGCAGCAACAGGCTTCGGCCAGATTCAAAAGCAGGTCGTTCCGGTAAGAAATATTTTATTATCGTGGGATTAAATGTTAAAAATGTGGGTATACAAATATAGAATTTTGCAAGAATTACCAGGTACTGTGTACATTTTATTGATGAGTAAGATGAAACGAGTTCATATTAAGTCCAGCCTGGACAGAATTCATTGTGCTCAATAGAAAAAAAATCCTGGATTCTCTTTACCAAATGCTATACATCGAAAACTCGAAGTCGGCGTGAAAAAAGCAGCCAATCCACTGTTTTCCTCTGCAAATACTCTAAGAAAGATAAATATAAATATCTACTCCGGCAGCCAGATGACAATTAGGGCCTTTGGCTCGTTGTTTGTGCGTTTGAAATTAATGGGGAATGCCTTACTTCCCGCTCGACTGCATCCGAATACTTCGATAATAGACTCATTAGGTCCCCGGTCCCAGTTGCATAGCAAGAAACTGTTTATAAGCTGGCTAGGCAGAGGACCCTCGTGACGGTTTCACCGCTAAATCAGAGAATCGGGGTTCCATTGAGAACCTGTGGGCTGCTCCTGAAAAGATGGGTCTCGCATCAACTCAGTGAGTGCTGGGATAGTGCGCAGATGTTCAAAGTCGCGAGATACTTCTGGCCGCAGGTAGATCGGGGGCGCTAGAGGGAACTTCCCAGACTAACAAAGCCGCAGTTTCGAGTTTGATGGATGTGCTTACAGAGCATTGTAAGAACATTGAATATCATTGAATATCCATGCGGTGAGACTTGGGATTGCCTCAAGTTCTTTCTGCAAAAGTTGTCTGGAGGACGAGATGGAATCATCTGATCTCTTAGGGCTGAAATTCACTTTTCTGAGCTCTCACTTTTTTTCCACACCTGCAGATACAGCAGGTTTAAATATTGCACACCTGGTGAATTTCATCAGCAGCTTGAAGCGGTTAACGCATATGCAATTAGTCACTTTTTAGTCATCAGCCTCCAGTCCAATCCTCCTTCCTCTTTTCCCACTGTTTGCTTTTTGTTTTTCCACCCTGTTTTTCCTCTATATGGCCTCACAATGGACGAATTTGATTATTTGTTTCAGTGGACCATCGCTTGGACAGACATTTATCTTAACCTAACCTGGGTTTTGTACTACTGCTCTCACCTTGTATGGATTCGCCTTGAATAAAACAAATCGTTCAACTGCTGGCTACACATAAAACGAAAGGAAATAGAACAACTGAAAGTTAATCTAAATACAACCGATTTCGGGTATTCTTTTCCTAGGTCGGTTGCAAAAGAATGAAGCAAATATCTAGCTAAATTTGTATTCTTCTTATTCTACTAATCTGATCTTTTTAAGCACCCTTTTATTATACGTAGAAATTAAGTGATACGAACACGAAGTGAGAAATATTTCACTAAAAATACCAAATTGCGCACAAACTAATTTACCACCAAAAATTTTTGACAGCTACTTTTTGTTTATTTATATATTTGATTACCTCTTCTGTAATTTCGCACTTTGCAAATTAACAAATTTTCTAGTAGGATCACTTTTGTTTTAGCACCGAACAATTTTTATTAATTAAAATATTTTTTATTTGTAAGTAAATTTATTGGAGCTGCAATTTTTTAATGAATAATTTTTTTTTTAAATGTATGTAAATTTATTGGAGTTGCTGGATGCACTAGATTAACTGATAATAACGCGCGGCCATCCCCAACTCAAACCAATCACAATTAATGAGCCAACATAAGTCGCCGATTTCTGTTTTATAAGGAGACTGTGCAACGAGCAGATGGATAAATGAACTGCAAGCAGATTTCCATACAAAATAAATCACTCACTTAAGAGCTTAGCCGCATATATGTATGTGCGTGTGTATATATGTTATACATATACACATAAATATGAATGCACGAATATTTTCGCAAATGCATTGTATAAAACCGGAACTTATGGAATCACTCAATACAAACACCAGGATGACCGCAAATAGAGCAGCATAATAAAGAACAAAGATAAAATAAAACTTTGCAGAGACGAGTAAATATATTGAAATATTTTGTATACCGACGTGGGTTCGTACATAAATAAGATATGGCAGTTGTGTGCTCGTATAATAAAAATTGCAAGATGAGTGCAAAACATCTCCAAAGAAATAAACAAAATACTTTTATATCATAAAACAATTCGGTAAGCAATTTTCTGGCACTAGGCCAATGTGCGTAGTGGCATTCACCCTTCCACAGGAAACTCTATCGAAATGGCCTTGAAGCTGGTGATATTATTTTTAGTAAATTAAGTATCTCTCTGGCAAATAAAATACTTGTATGTGTGTAGGTATGTTTCAATATTTTTTACGACTGTAACTTATCAAAAGGTGCAAAAGGTGCCTAAATTTAAAACTTTGCAAATTTCGGCTGGATTATTTGACCAAACACCAAGTAAATACCATCGTGCAAGCGCCGTATTCACCTGATATGACCCCGTGCGACTTCTTTTTATTTCGCAAGTTGAAGGTACCACTTCGTGGAAGGAGATTTCAGTCGATAGAGGAGATCAAAGATGATGCGACGAAGGAACTGAAGGCCATCCCTTTATCGGCCCACCAGGGGTGCATGAAGGACTGGGTTAAACGTTGGCAAATTTGAAGGAGATAAAATAAATTTGCCTGGAATTTAACTCTGTTTTGTTTTATTTAAATATTCCCGGTACTTTCTAATCATAGGGTATGTACGTTATTATTATTGTTAGGTTACGCACACTGCGACCAAAAGAAGGCTTTCGACACATCCCGCCAAGGCTGAAGAGCTAAAGAGGTGGTCCGCCAACTATCTGAGCGGTCGTCACTTGTCAGTGATTTTTCGTAACCATACATCTAAACGGAGGAAGATTAGGCAAGGTGTTCCGCAGGGTGGTGTCCTTTCACCCTTGATGTTCAACTTCTATATCTCGAAACTCACCCAGCCACCAGAGAGAGTCTCCCTGGTCACATACGCTGACGACTGCACGATAATGGCGTCGGGCAATTACATCGATGGCCTGTGCTCCAAAGTAAACAACTACCTCACCGACCTCTCTCGCTTTTTCACTGCGAGGAATCGTCAACTTTCCCCCACTCAGTCCACGGCGACCCTGTTTACCACCTGAACAAATGAGGTCAAATTGCCCCTCAAGGTAAAAGTCGATGACACACCAATTCCGATGTTCGAACAGCATGCTTCCTGGGCCTACCTTTAGATGAGCCAGACGAAGATGGCCGATGATGTTCTCTACACTGACGGGGCTTCTATTACTGTTACAACAACAACAACAACAACAACAACCAAAAAGATCTATTGTGCAAAGAGATGAAGACGCATTGCTGGAAAAGTTCAAGACCAGACCAGAACGAGCATATCAGAGGTGCTTCGTAAGAAAAGCGCTGAAACAAGGGTATTGTATCTGCATGAAGGATTACTTCAAAGAGGACAAAATTTAGAAATACAGATTTTTGGAGAAAAATAAAAAAACAACTTGTATTTATTTACCAAGCTACACTAATTACCTACTAATTAATACTTTGCAGCACAGGGCAAGTGATGGGTTCTATCTAATATAGCGTGCGCTATGTAAAATTTGCTTTTGGAATCGGCTATAAAAAAAAAACGAATCAATATTTTTTCAAACTTTTTTTTATTTTGAAGATTGAACATTGTCCTTTATGAATGAAAAATAATATCGTTCAAATGACTGTCACGACTGGCTTTACAGTAGGCCATTCGATCAACCCAATTTTTAAGCACATTTTCGATTGTTTGGGCTCCAATTTCATGAATGGCAACTTCGATTTCGTGTTTTAAAGCATCAATCGCCTCTGGATGGTTCGAATTTGTCCTTAACGGCTCCCCACAAAAAATAGTCCAACGGGCTTAAATCACAGCTCCGAGGCGGCTAATTGATCGGAATTTCGGCTGATTATTCGGTTTTCAAAAACGGTAGCCAAAAGTTCGAGTGTAACTTTGACAGTGTGACAAGTTGCACCGTCCTGTTGAAACCAAATGTCGTCTATGTCATCCTCTTCAATTTTTGGAAACAACTCGTTGAGCATGTCAGGGTAACGCTCGCCATTTACTGTAACCGCGGCTCCTCGCTCATTTTCGAAAAAAAATGGCCCGATGATGCCGCCAGACCAAAAACCGCTCCAAACAGTGACTCGTTGTGGATGCATTTGCTTCTCTACAGTAACGTGTGGATTTTCTGAGCCCCAAATCCGACAATTTTGCTCATTGACGTAGCCACCGATGTGAAAATCAGAATGGAAGAAGAAGACTCACCACTTTGGAAATAGGTTTTCAATATTTCCCAATTTTTTTCAAGCGTATAGCGTCCCATTTCGTAAATGTCAAACTTTTAAGTAAATTATGTACACATTTGGCATGTCATTTGTGTTACCATTCTCAAAAAAATAGGTGGTTCGAAAAGCAAACGCTATATGGCCCACCCGTTATAAACAATCTCTATTCTTTCAAACTTTCACCATCTAAAACATTCAACGACTAGGTGGGTGACATAAAAAATTGTGTAGTTATGTAAGAATATACTTATGTACATATATATATATGTGTATGTAATCTCTAATTCAACAACAATTTTGATGTCTTTCCAACATAAAATACTTTAAATGTTATTTATTTACTTTTACACACAAATATTGTTTTGTTTATATTCTTAAATTAGCTTGTCATTGTTGTTATTGCGATAGGCACAAAAGCAATACAAGTTTATGCGCTGTTGATCATCACTTATAAAAAATTTGAAAATAATGTTGCTGTATATCTTTGACTGTCTTGTTTCTGCTGAATAATGGGCAGGTAGGATTAAATTCATACCTACGAGCACTTAGAACGGTTCGAGAAGGTAGAGTTGACTGCATCCTTTGTTCAAAATATGTAATGATTGCAAACATACATACATACATACACATACACTCTTGTATTTATGTATATAGGTATGTGCGTATGTGTGCATCATTAAATTTCTTGTTTGCTCACTCACTAAATGGGTGAAATTTATGAAAGTCAATGATCCATAAATATATTCAGATTTATACTTATATACATACATATGTACATACATACTCGTACTTAGATACATTGCACTCGACTGCGCGTAAGCTTTTTGTCATGACTTGACCGCATGTTTTATTTGATTTCAAAAATGATAACGCAACTTCTGGATATCGATTCTGAAGGTTGTTCAGCAACACTTTGCGCTACACCAACAACATTCTGAACAGAACGTCCAGTTTTTGGTCTGCCAGATCTTTTTCTTTTACTCGATGGACCAGTTTCTTGAACTTTTTTCACCAATCAATCGACTCATTCGGACAATTATTTCCACCGAAAAAATCACTTATTTTGCGATATGTTGTTCTTAAAGATCGACCATTTTCACAATAATTTCAATAATTTTAACGCGTGTTTCTATCGTATAAAATTGTACTTTTGCCTACTGGAAAAATGTGAAAGATGATATAAAAAAGGTAGCGTCAATTTTATTTCACTTTAGTTCACAACGAAAAGTTACTCAAAGTAAGAAAAATTTAACTTATTGAAGAGTTTTTGGATACAAAATATTTACGGTTTTTCCATTATTTTCTCGGTAGATGACTGTAGTGATCGATATCTCGTAAAGTATCGATCAACCAATTCAAAGTTTACGCTCGTTGTCAAGGCGGCATTTCACATTAAAAATTCGTTTGCTGGTTTTTGTTTGTTCCATTCAGTTGTGAGTTACAGGGAAGTCAACAAAGAGAAAATTGCAAGCCACGCCGCTAAAATTGTGAATGGTGTTTATGCTACCGATACTGTAACATCTAATTACGTGCAATGTAGTTTCTTCCAACCCGTACAGGCATTTTTGATGTTAAAGAAAGTGTCGATAAAATCGTAAAAATAATCGAAGTTGACCGACTGGTTAGTAATCGTAGAATCACCCAGGAGCTACCGATCGACCATAAAACAGTTTGACCCCATTTGGGCAAAGGTGGATTCAAAGAGAAACTCGATGTTTGGGTGCCACACTTATTAACACCAAAAACGATGGATCGAGTTCCCATTTGCGAAGCCTTGGCCAAACGAAATGAAATCGACCCATTTCCTAAACGTATACTGGCTGGCGATGAAAAATAGGTCACATACGACAAAACGATCGTGGTCAATGCGTGATGAAACAGCTCAAACGGTGGCCAAACCAGGACTAATGGCCAGGAAGGTTCTACTGTGTATTTGATGGGACTTGAAAGGAATCATTTATTAAGAGTTGTTTCCATATGGCCAAACACTAAATTAAGATCTCTTCAGCAACTGGATCGTTTGAAGCTAGCGATTGACCAGAATTGGCCAACAGAAAAGGTGATGTGTTCCATCAGGACAGCACAAGGCCACACATGTCTTTAGTGACGCGCCAAAAACTGCGAGAGCTCGATTACCATCTTTTTCACTCATTGCAAAACTTCCTGAGTGATAAGAAGTTGGTATCAAAAGAAGATTGTGAAAATCGATTACTAGAGTTTCGGTCCCCTCCACGTTGGTGAGGAGTATCGTGTACGCTGGTACAGCGAGCTGTATGAGCTATAAAGTGACTTGGACATAGTTAAGTGTTTAAAAACACGCGGCTACGCTGACTTGGCCGTATCACCCGGATGAACAAAGGCGAATCTACGACACGGTACCCAAAAAAGGAAGGGCAAACCACATCCTCGTTGGGGGACCAAGTGCTGCAAGACCTGTCAGCCCTCGAGATTTCTAATCAGCACCAGCGAGCGCAGGGCAGAAGCAGCTGATGCACTATTTTGGATTCGGCAGGACCGATACACGGTTGTAGCGCCACATAAGTAAGTAAGTGGGTAACATTGCTTGATTTCCATTTGCAAAACCAGCTGCTCTAGAAGTGTATTGTAGAATACGAAAAACTTTAAAACTTCTTTCACTATATACCAGGTGAAGTCAAAAATTCTCAATATTTTCCCGCTTTATTTCATTGTTGAAATTAACACTGTGAATAAGTCAATTCAGCCAGTCTGAATCGACGATTTCCTTGACTAATGCAGATGAAGTTCAACGTTTGGCCTTAATTAGTGCTGAAAGCGGAGACAATGTATTACGGCAGCCTAGAAACTTTTTTTGTTTTATTCCCAAATGAATTTGCTAGTATTTCCTATTACTGATTATTCTTCAAATACTTAGGGGCACTGTGACAAGAAATCAATTTCATTTTGCTTTTTAATATTTTTTATGCAACTTATGCAACAACAATTAATCTCATCAGGAAGGCACATGTGTCTAGGCTGAGGGGGGAGTCTCGTGTTCTCTTTGAAATTATACCTTATTCCTTGCACAAAGATCAACGATTAATAACGTGACGTGACGCCATTATTATTACCTACTCGACATTCATGATAACCTCACGGCAACTGAGGCATCAAAAATTAATTACCTTGCAAATTATTTCGAAATAATTTAGTCCCAATTATTCGAACACTTTTAGAATTCCAAAAATATTTTCGCATTAAATCACTCATTGAATCACACATATAATATTTTGTGTATGTATATGCATGTACATCTCTAGAGTACAAGTTCACCATACGTCACTGGAATTTCTAGATGAAATCTTCACAGAAGCAAGTGATTGAAATTTCGAATGCCGATGAACCTGTTGCAAAAAGTTCGAAGGTCATGTCTAACATATGTTCTACTTATATTATATATTTACATACATATGTACCTACATAGATCGATTTCAACTAAAAATTGCATACGTTGCTTGTTTTATTACACGGACGCCATAGCAAAGTGGAGTGTGGATGTCTACAATTCGGTTAGTCCCGTGTACGATGCCTACTATGGGCATGAAGCAGCAAATTGTAGAAAAAGTCTATTTGTAAAAGCAGCCATCCCTCAGCGGGCAATGGCATCTGGATGCATTCAAAATATATTCTTAGAAATCGTCAGCCATTGACATATACCGGTGACATATTACTGGATGCCATTTCTAGGCCAGCGTCAAGACGCAAAATATTTGCAATTATATTTACACTTGAACATACAATGTGGCGCAAAATTAATCATTCAATTTTATTTTTGAATAATTTTTTTTACTATTGTAAATAAAAAGAAAATGATTTGCAGCTTTGAAATATTTATTTTGATCTTTACGCGCGCCATTGATTTTCTATTTGTATACCTCAGCTCCGATAGGGTGATTAGTTATGTGCCACTGTGTATATTTAAACACTTAAACTTACTTCTATGTGGAGATATGCAAATATGCTCAATATTATAAAAAAGTGTAATAACTGAAGAACCGGTTAACCGCTCAAAAGAAGGATATAATTAAAACGCACAAATAGTTAAATTTTCTATCTGTATTTCATAGTTGATTTTTCATTAAAAATTAAGGTTTTCAACATACACATTTACAAAATTTACAACAAAAAAAGCGTTATTGAAAAAATAAGTTGTAATAATACTTGATTTAAATTGTAAGGAATTGATTTTATTTTATTTTTTTTTTTTTTTGCTCATTCCTTACACTTAACATATCAAGAAAAATGTAGACTGTAAATGAAAACAAAAAATTGTTTAAGCATTTCCTAAACTTAGTTAAAATATCTAGAAAAAAGTGAACTGTGTGAAGAAAGCAAATTTGATTAATTTTTAATTTAACATATCAAGAAAAATTTTATTTGTAAATGAAAAACAATTTTGTTTTACTCATTTCTGAAGCCTAACCTAACGTATCAAGAACAATGTAAACTGATAATTAAAAAAAAAGTTCACTTATTTCTTAATCACCACTTTGATTTTTCAAAAAAAAATCAATTTTTTTTACATTTTCTTAAAGTAGATATATTCAAATATATGTATAAAAAATGTTACTTAAAATCTTGAAAAAAGAAGTTATACCCAATACAATAAGTGCAGGTAGTGAGTTACAACGGCCAATGAAAACTTTAAACGCGTTTTTCTCAAAATGTCTTTTCTGAACACGGTGGCCTCGATTTCTCGAAGACTTATGGACCGATTTTAATTTTTTTTGTAGTTTTTGTGCATGTATTGGCTACGGTCGTACATAGCCGTTTTTTACAATTCTAAAAATTAATATTTTTTCAAGCCTTTCGAAAACAAAAAAAAATGGTAAAAACACAGACTTATTTTTCAAACCTGCACCATTTCCTCAAAAAATATAAAAAAAACCGCCACGTACGACAATAGCCATTGAGCCAATGATATAGATTAAGATTTTGTTTGGTGTTTTGCTTTCAGATGATTTTTCATCGCTGTATCGTGACCACCAGGGTGCATCAGTTTTTTATCACGCCATTGCATTAATATTAATAACAATTGTAATTTTTAATATTTTTTAATAAAAATTTGGGTCAGTATAGTTGAATATATGTTAAAAAATAATAATTTGTCCGATCCTCAAATAATCATCCTTACTTATAAAAAAAAATTCATGAAAATCACTTAATTTTCACGCGTTCACAGTGGTGTTCTCCTTTAAACCTAAAAAATATGAAGAAAACTTTTAACTACAAATACATTTTTTTTTACTCAGTGCTTAAACATGACACGTCAAGAAAAGTTTCACTGTAAATAAAAATTTTGTTTTACTCATTTCTTAAACTCGACATATCAAAAAAAATTTAAGCTGCAAATAAAGAGAAACAAGTTTTTACGAATTTCTTAAACAATCAAGAAAAATTTTAAATGAAGTAAAAAAATGGTTTGCTATTCTTTAAACTTCACATGTCAAAACAAAATTTTAACTGTGAATGAAAAAAAAAGTTTACTAATTTCTTACACTTGATTAAAATATTCAGAAAATTTTTAACTGAAGATGAAAAAAAAACTTTTTATTAAATTGTTTAACTTAAACTATCTTTTTTTACTCTTTTCTGAAATCTACGTTAGCAAAAAGAAGACTTTTAAATGTAAATGGAAAAAAAATTGTTTTACTCATTTCTTAAACTTAAAATATCACGAAAAAATTTAACTGTACATATCTAGAAAAATATTAACTGGAAATGAAAACAAATGTTTACTCAAAATATCAAGAAAAATTTTAACTGTAGATAAAAAAAAATCTTGTATTAATTTTTTACACTTAAAATATCACGAAAAATTCAGACCAAAATTCAAATTTATTTTTTAACTTATTTCTGAAACCTAACATTTCTACAAAATTTCAAGATGTAAGTGAAAAAAATTTCTTTATACTCATTCCTTAAATATCTCGAAAAAGACTTTTTCCAATAATGGTAGGTACATAAATAGAGTTAAAGGGGTAGGGCATATTCAAAACTAAATATCTCCCATAATATTAAAAATTTTATAATTCTTGCCTAAGCTTTCCGCACAACCCAGCAACGTGGAGAAATACATTTATTAGAAAAACCAAGATATGTATGCACATACATACACACATACATACATTCATGTAACTACACCAACACGCGCGTAAGCCAAATATTCGAAGGCAGTTCTGCTTGTAAATATTATTTCTCTAATTTATGGAAATAGCACATAAATTCGCATTCGCATTCTGCGTATTGAATCATTTGTACCGAATAGCGGCCAAAAAAGAAAAATGTGAATAAACGCAAAAGGGGGAAAAACTAAAATACAATAAAAACAAATTTAGTGGAAAAAAATTCTGATGGAAATCAGGAAATTTTGCGCGCAACAAACACGGAATAAGTAAATGTACTAAGTCAGCGCGATACGAGCAATCAACGCCAACAGCGCGCATTTTGTGCAACAGTTGAAAAAGTATGGACAAGATTTGCAAGCAAAATACAAATGAAAATTTAAATATTGCGATCGGAGTAAAAAATATTCAAAGGTATTATTTATTGAAATAAAATTGTGCAAAAAGCGCGGTAATTCGAACGCAGTGAGCTCTAAATAATTTATTTGCAAATGAATAACAAACAATTTGAGTTAATTAAATTCTAAAACAAAGGAAACAAAGCAAAGTGGCATCGTGGTCAACAACATATGCGCGCACACTCGTATGTAAGTATGTGGCTGGACAATTGCCTTGGCTAACAATTGCACGCAGCAAATAAATGTTTCGCGGCCAGCTCATTTGCTGATCAACAGCAGGCAATCACACTGAAACCACCAACTACCGTCTGGCCAACTGGCACCACTGGTCGTAGGCAAAAACCCACACACTCATCCATATCATCGTTCTAAATAAATATTCACTTCAAATGTATTTTCACTCAAATATAACCATCGACTGATAGTGATAAATAAACATTTGAAGTTAAGCGATTAAAATGAAGTGTACGAATTGAATTTGTGTAATAGAAATTTATTATTGTATAATTGGCTAAATCCAAAGAAATCTAAAATTAAACATGCAAAAGTCAACGGCCGTAGACTGCTGAGATTCAAAATTTTACTTACTGATTATGCTGTAATGCTGTTGTGGTTATTGTTGTTCTGTTAAACGAATCGATTTATGCACTTAACAGCAATATTTAATTGCAAGAACGACTGTCTGTCTGTTGTTACTGGTATGCGTATTCGGCTGCGCACTGTTACCTACAGTTCGGCTATTGTTCAAATGCGATTACGTTAATAGCAATAATAACAATGAGAACAGCAACAAATGTCGTTAATAATGTATGCAGGCGCACACAAGTACGTTTTACTCTATTTCTGTAAAACAAAAGACTTGGCAATTTTTTGACTTTCCATTCTAACAACAACAAGGTCACTTACTCTATTGAGAACAAATGCACTTGAAATTTTATTTTTTTATTAATATCTATTATCAATTATTATTTTAGTATAAAGCAAATTGCGTAAAACTCTTGAAAATCAAAACACACTCGGCACTTCAGCATACACTTGTGCGAATTTCTTACAAATCAGCTGTTTATGAGCTTTTTGCCTACGACTATTATATCTATTGAGGCAGTCGAGGTAGTGGAGGTGGTGGAAGCAAGCGCGACCATAGAAACTATGAGAAAAAAGCTCGCCCAACAGTCGGTGTAAATATTTACTTGTTAATTATAGAGTGTCTCAGTAAGACCAGCCACATTGAAATTTTTAGAAAAACTCAATGCGAATTTGAAAAGGTCTGATGTTTATTTTCATTAAAGGAGTAAAAACTTGCAATTTATTTGCCATTGCTTGCACTTGACGAACTTTCCGTTAACATTTAAACACAGACCAGCAATCAGTGGTAATTTTGGCGAAATTTTTAATGCTATTTTGGTATAGTGCTGGCTCAATTCTATCAATGTCGCTTTAAATATCGGCTTTCATTTTAGGAAGTAGATGAAATAATTGGCACTAAACTTGCCTTTAAAGAAAACTAAAAAAAAAAATTTAACAACATCAAATCGCATGTTTTTGGTAGCATCGCCTCCGCAATATTAGCTCAATTTAAGGTGGAAATTTTTACAATTTCTAGGCTTCATTACCAAACCTCAACATAACAGCGGTACAGCACAGCGACACTGAATTCAAAATAGGCGGCCTTATTGAGTCACCCAATATAAATAACAAGCACGAGAAGTTATCAAAAAGCACTTTGCGTTTCACAAACAGTTTGAGAGCTACTAGGAATAAATGTGTTCAAGTGAAATAAGTTCGACGCTTTTGTATTAGAATTAGGGTTGGTGTCGAAATTCTGTATGTACAAAATTCTAAAAACAAAATTCTGCTTTTTAAAATTCTACTTTTTAAAATTCTGCTTTTTTAAAATTCTGCTTTTTTAAAATTCTGCTTTCTAAAATTCTGCTTTCAAAATTCTGTATTACAATGTTAAAGAGGTAATGTATTTATTTAATTTATTATTATTATTATTCGAGATATTAAATTAAAAAAAAATAATAATAATTTTTTCTTCAGTTTCGATAGAATCCACAGTATTTTTGCGTAGAACTCTTCTAAAAAAAACGAACAGCTGCGAAGAATTATTAAGAAAAGAAATGAATTAAGTCACACTGCATATTTAAAAAGAATTCCAAAAAATATTGTAATTCGCTAAACTAAAATATTGTTATCGCTTAAACATATACATATGTGTATATTTATGGAATAAATGTTTATTTTGTTACTTCTTGTATGACGAAAATCATAAAACTTGAATGAAGCAGAATTTTTCGCATATAACATGCAGAATTTTAAAAAAAGCAGAATTTTAGAAAGCAGAATTTTAAAAAGCAGAATTTTAAAAAAGCAGAATTTTAAAAAGCAGATTTTTTTGCAATTTACAGAATTTTGTCACCCAGAATTTTGTAATACAGAATAATGACACGCTCCCTTAGAATTATTCAAAAATGTACAAAATTATTTTCATTATGAAGTGGTTTTCTGGACTCCGTTCGTCTTTTCATTTTGCATTAACCATACGTCGCACAGTGCTCCGAACGTGGATAAAACGCAAAAATCGAGAGTCTTGTAACTTCAACTTTTTGCTATCATCTGAAATCTAAAAGTTCAATTAAGAGAAGTTTCTAACTTATTTTGCAATAAAGTAGACCTTAAGCCTTATACATTCCACGCTTGGCATATAACAGTAGTAGTAATAAATAGTATAAATGCTCGAACTTGTTTTTTATACATATATATTTTTTTTAAACCACTCAACTCCTTCAGCACAAAAAATTGTCAAAAATCAACATAATTTTTGAGCCACTTGAAACTTCCACACAACAAAATTCAAGAGACTACAAAACTGCATACTCGAGATTTTTCCACAAATTCTGATTAGTCTGGAATTTGATGAAAATTGTTCGATTTTTTATAAAATTTTTACAAAATTTGAAGCTTTGCGTTATATTGTTTTTGCTGTAACATAAAGGGTAATTTTAATTGAAAATTGAAATTAAAAATAGAAAGAAATAAGTAATCAAAATGTGTCAATATGTGGTGTGTACTTTATTTTGGCGCTGACTCTATATATATTAAACGCAGTGATATTTGTTTTCCCTTGAAAATGGCTTACAATTTACAAATTTTGTTCTCAAGATTTTTATTCACGTATTTCAATTAATTCTATCATAACAAGCATATTTTTATCACATTCAGATAAAGAGAGCATTGCATTTTGCAATCAAAGTTTATAAAGTCGACTATTAGACTTTATGTAAATGATTGTCGATGAACACTTTATTCCCTTATTTATTTCTCTTTATTTTATTTTATTAAAAAATTAAGTTCTCCAAGACAAAGGATAGTAAAATTTTTCGTCACACGGCAGTAATTAACATACAATACTGCGTAAAAGTGAAGCAAAATAATTAACAGTTAACTCCAGAGCCCACCCATAACATTTTGTTGGTATAGCTACGCACATCTTCGCTAGAAAATATTTTCAATTATTGCATATTTGGTCAAAGAATTTGTTTCACGCATAGAAAGTATTGTTCCATACATTATTTATAAATCTAATACGAGTATATTTTTCGTGTACATTCATAAAGTATTATTTAACATAGAAACTCTACAGACACTCGTTGGAATTGCACTTTTGCTGAGCTTGCAAATACAAACACACATACGTTTCGTAGGATATGCCGTTCACTTGGAACCGAATATCAGCGCACACTATCTCCTTCTCCAAAATTCATGCATATAACTTAGCCACAGCGTAATTTCTATTTAATCATTTTACAACCGAATTATTTCATATTTCAAAAACAGTTTTTAATATTTTGAATTACTGCTTGTCAACTCAAGTGATGGCAACAACGGAATGAAGCAGGGTTGCACTCGCATTGGAAAATGTGTAAGTTCACTACATTTTGTCGATAATGCAGTGGATCAATAATATTGAAAGAAATATTTGAAATAAGAAGGGCAATTTTTTTTATAATAATGAGAATACTATTTGAAATGTTATTTAAAATTTTATTTAACAAAGGCAGCTATTAATTTATATTTTTTATGATGAATTGTTATGTTGCTCACAACAATCTCACCTGAAATCAATTGAAAAAGCGCAAGCTATAGAAATAAGTGGGTATCATTAGCTTAATCGGCACTTAAGCAACCTATAATAATAATAATTCTGTTTTTTATTTAAATGCTTTGCCGTTAAAGACTCTTAAAAAAATTAGAAATAAATAAAATTACATGATTTGATGATTTTGTTTTAGTTCCTCTCACCAAATGCGACGTAATATTTTACTTCAAAATGTAAATTAGTTTCTTCGTATACGTTTTTTAGAAATGAAAAATACAAGCAAAATCTGTAATTTTGAAAATTCAGAGTCTTTTTTAAAAACCAGATATTAAATAGTTGGAACTCCAAATCAACCAAAATAACAAAATTTATATGTATTGCTTCTAAAAAGGTTAAGGGGTTAGGAGTAGTCAGAATTTTCAAAAAATTGGATTTTTGTTTTTGCACTTTCTTAAAGTATAATATCTTAGAAATATTGTGTGAAGTGAAGTCCGACGAATACTTTTCAAATTATTCAACAATTAACAAAAAGCCCTAGAACGCTCCGGAGGGTTCGCAAAACTTTAAATGCGTTTTTCTGAAAACTATCTATGTTTTTTGAGCTGGTGATCACTGTAACTTCAAAACCGCTTGGTTAGGTTAGGTTAGACTGGTTGGCAATAAGCCGCGCCTAGACCTTTTGGTCCCTAGCGATACCAGATGGAGACCGACCTCTATGAATACCTAAAGTTGACATCATGTAGGATGTCAGCGCTTTTGGCGAATCTAAATAGGGCTGGGAGCTCCGCGTTTGAGACGTCTTCCAGAACCTCAAACAATGGGGCTCCCAGGCATCTTAGTCGCGTTTTTAATAATGCCGGACAAACGCACAGAAGGTGTTCTAAAGTCTCCTCAACATCCTCTCTGCATTTTCTGCATTTGTCCGTGTTAGCAATCCCTATCTTGTACGCATGTGCAGCCAATAGATTGTGACCTGTTAGCATACCTATGATAGTTCTGCATTCCTTTCGCGAGAGCGTAAGTACGAATTGAGTCAGTTTTTTGTCGTTAGTTCTACACATGACTTTTGCTGTTTTGCATGTGGTCAGGTTAGTCCACCTAGCTTCCACTCGTCTTTTCATGTGGTCGTCCATTTCGTTGCATATTGTGTTTAGCGGTTTTGGCATGTCGATCTCTTGTTCAAATGGTAGTCTCACAGCACTTTTTTCTATGGGCTCCCTGCTCCGTCGAACATTTTTGGACTTAATACAATATGAGCTTATTGCTCTTATTGCTGCTTGACTATCCACGTATATATTAATTGTTGAGTTCTTTCTTGTTCTAGTGTAGGCTAGCTCCGCGACCTTCCCCACAGCAAAAACTTCCGCTTGGAAAATACTGCTGTGGTCTGGCAGCTTGATAGGCTGCCTTATTCCTAGTTTTGAGCAGTAAATACCCGCTCCCACTCCGTCTGGAGTTTTCGAGCCGTCTGTATAGATGTGAAAAGTTCTATGGCCATCCCTCCTCTTCAATTGTAGTGCGAAACCTTCTCTCCCAATTAAAGTACGGAGTCATGTAGTCCGTGCCACCTGAGCTCCACTTTCCTATTGAGCTGTGACCGAAGGTTCTGCAAGTGAATACCCCCGCAGCCATTAGCCTCCTCGCGGATTTCGCCAGGTTTTCCGCCATGAGGTCAATAGGTGGCATGCTGAGTAGATTTCAATAAAATTTCTACCGCTTAAAATATAAAAAAAAAACATAAAAAACTCGTGTCTGATCGGAGGAGTTTTTTGAGGTGAAACTTCTTAGGCGTCGATGGACGAGCGAGAATGGAGAGTAACACCTTATATATATCTTAGCATACACTTTAGGCTATTTTTCCAGAGAGTTTTTCTTGTGAGAAATAGATAGCTGCCTACTTATCTTGGCGCTTGTTTGTTGGTTCAAACTTGTGAGGAAATACTGCTACTTTTGGCGCTTGGTGCCTACTTTTTTGCGTTATATTTCCTTGGTGCCTACTGTTTGGGGCGTTTTTTGGTCCCAATTTTTTTGGCGTTTTTGTTTGGTGTCTACTTTTTGGCGCTTATTTCCGTTTCCTGGCTAGTGCTATCCATTCCGTCGTCGGATTTATTGGTATTGCCTTACGGGAATTTGTGCCGTTGCTGCGGTCCTAGAATCGCTGTGTTTGTGCGGGTGTGCGGGTATCCGGCGTTTACCTACACCGGTCGACCCTTTTCCTTTTATTTTTTAAATTTTGTCTATTTGTATGCTCTGCAAATGTTATGAATTTATTTGGATATATATCCTTTCTCTCTCTCTCTCTCTCTCTCTCATTTTCTCTCGGGTCTCTCCCTCTTTCTTTGTCTGCCTTGAAAGTTTCACTTCTGTTATGTACACTACGTTACACAAATCTTTTTTTCAAAAATTTCGATATTTTTAATTTCAATACAATTAATTGTCTGCGTTTTTCTCGAAAATCTGAAAAATATTTCCTGAGACCGCCATATTGTTAATTAAAAAAAAAACTTTGATCAGGCACAAGATTATGTATTAATAAAAGTAATTTCTCTTGTCCGAAGAGCCTTCTGGAGGAACGGACTCCACACATATAGCGATAACTTTTACAATTATTATTTATTTTTTTGTGTGAAATTTTGCTAAAGTCAAGTTGAAGCATGATGCATTAATGCTATGTTTTTATTTTTGTAAAATAAATCAATAAACTAGCAAAAAAAATTATTGAAAATCATCATTTTTCGGGCTTCTGGCTACCCCTAACCTCTTAAGTTGAATGGTTGCCCACAAAGAGGAGTGACTCTCGAGCGAGAATTATAACTAATTTTCTTCTAAGTCATCACCATTTCATTTCATTATTGATTATTACTTTTTCTGATAAATGTTAAATACCATATTTGCCAACGCAAATGCCACCATTCTCTTTGTTTACCTTCCTAGTCCAGTCGGCAAACAAGCAACAAATAAAAATACGCGGCAAATATTACTTTTGATTGACCTTACGCTGCTTTATTAATGAATTAATTTTTGTAATAAAAGCAAATGTGGAAGAAGTAAATAAAAGTATGCACTAACAATAACGAAAAAGCATATCAAGCAGCACAATAAGAGATCATTCTTCCCTAAACCACATAAACTGAATGAGTGAAGAGCAACAACAACCACCATAATATGTGTGAAGGGGTTAAGTTAAAGTAGCGTGCGTGTGTGTTGTTGTTTGGTCGAGCTCTGCCTACAATTTTTGTTGGGCGTTTTGATGTTGTTCCTATAGGCTTATGCCGCCAAACGGCAGATGTTTTTTTATGAGCTGCTTTTTCATGGAACTCGGAAGTTTCACATACCTGACGCGGGGCGACAGCTATTAAAAATACATTTTTTATAATTTTGGTGTTCGTGCCCACAGCGATTTTTGAACCCGTAATCCTAATATACTTAGTCCTGCCATAAATTCGCTTGCTAACAGTGGAGTGGGGAACTAGGAAAATCGCATTGCAGTGATTGCATTACAAAAGTGTTGCATAAGTGCAAGCGAGACTTACGAATTTCGGAAGAAACTTTATATTTCGAGAATATTTCTTTACCGTCTAATCAATTGTTTTTCCGTCTGAACGTGACAGAAAGAAAAAGAAGTGGTCGACCTCGCGTGGTTCAAACTAGTGCAGCCATAAAAGCCGGAGAAAGAATTCGTAGAAATCCCATAAGAAAGCACAAAATCATGTCCAGGAAAATGATTGTATCGAACAGGTCCATGTCCAGACAAATTAAAGATGATCTCCATATGAAAGCCTCGTCGCTCAACTGGTCATCTTTTGCCAACGCGCTTGAAGAAAATTAGACTCAGCAGATGCAAGCAACTGCTTCGGTTACACGCGGCCAACGGCCATCAAAACATTCATATCACAGATGAGAAAATGTTCACTGTTGAAGAAGTTTTTAATAAACAAAACGACAAAATCTATGCTAAAACTTCTAAAAAACGCAAAAAATGTTGCTCCAACGGTTCAGCATGGCCATCATCCAGCGTCTGTAATGTTTTGGAGGGAAGTGTCTTGTAAAGGCGTTACATCTTTTCATTTCTGCGAAAAAGGGTTTAAGAGGATGCCATAGAAGGTTTGGTGAAGCAATTGACCAGAACTCTCTTCTATAGGGTATGTTGGCAGTGGCCAAAAAAACAATATTTCTGGGTTCATAGCTACAGAATATTGGCTGTCTGGAAGTCTAGATCTGAATCTATTAGACTACAGTTTGTGGTTGAAAGAACATGGCTTGTCGAAGGCCTCACAGAAATTTGGACAGCCTCAAATAATCTTTGGTTCGAGCAGTGACGCCAACATCTATGGAAACCGTGGGTGCTGGCCTAATCGTTTGAAGGCTTGTGTAAGGGCAAATGGTGAGCATTTCGAAGGAAAATTTTTTATATTTACATGATTAAATTAAAATTAATGCAGTAAAACAAAGTATTATAATTTTATATCTATAACGGTTTTAACTTGTAACAGAACTTATGGCAGCACTAAGTACACATATACATATTTACTTATTCAATACACATATCGGTTTCTCATAACAGCAAAGATAATTTTATTCCATTGCAAAAATACAAAATCATCGCATATTCACAAGTTTCGACTATTTATTTATTTATTTTTAATTTCCATTATTATTTTACGAAAGTGTGATTTCTATATACATAAATCTAGGCTCAAATATTGTATTTATAAAAATCGCCAAAGGATATGTGTAATTGTTATTTGGAGAAAAAACGCAACGCCGTCAAGGAAAAAAGTTGCAAAAATCAACGAGAATTTGGAGCTATTTTAAACTTTCACTTTATTACACTAGAATTTAATGGTCTATAATTTTAAAAAGTTCTGAATAGAAACTTTGGAATTTTTTTGGAAATTGGATGAATGTTTAGAAAGGTAGTTCTGCAGTTTAGCCACTTGTGCTAAAATCGACCTTTCGGAGTGCAATTTTTTGCTAAAACCGATGTGTTTTAGTCCCTAAGTTAATATTTAAGTGCTGGAAAAAAGATTCTGCAGAATCACCTTTAGAAATTTTGCTAATATTTGGAACTTGGATTTACTTGTTTTTTGTTACAAAATAAAATATATTTTTATAAAAAAAAATTCAATTAATTACAAAAAAAACATTCAAAACTTATCAATATATGGGGTTACCTTATCATTAATCTAATAATAAACGATTATAATTTCTTGAGAAAACATCATTAATTAAACGGCCATAGTGTTTTATATCAGCATCGATTTACCTTACAAAAACTGAGCTAAATCACCAATTCTGGTGAAATTGTCTCGTATTGTCAGAGAAGTCTCGCCTTTATTTGCATTGCAATTATTTGTACTATTTTCAGAAAATTGATCGCAGTTGTCTTACCATTATCTCAAAACAAAAAAAAAAAAAAAGAATGATGACAAATTTGATTTGCTCAAATATTTGTAGAGAAAGCAAATGAACATCAATATTTTACTGGAAAGTAGTAAACTTTCGAAAAAGGAACAGTTTTGTTAATAGAGTTGTGAAAAAAGAGTTGAAAACATTGAAATATTAATTTTTAAGTACAAAATTAGTATTACTGGATATGGGTTGACTGTCCTAGTTGAGTAAAATTCAGCTGTACTTGATCCGGAATCTTTTGAACTCTCACAGTATTACTAGCGCTGATCTACGAAATCTGGGACTTGAGATTGGTTTTTCACTTTAAATTATCATTAAATTTGGAAGTAAGTGTAAAAAAGCGTGGTAAACGCTTTGTTGATTAAGGGGGGAGCCTGCTTTAGAGGCTTCAAAAAATCGGTTTTTTTTTTGTATAAATGTCTTCCCAAACTATTCAAGAATGTGTCCTCAAAATTTCAGAAGCAAATTCAAAATATTGAGCAAGCGTCGAGCGGCCGGATCGCTCGAAGTGCGATTTCTCGGTTTTTTACGATTTTTCCTAATTGGCGGGAAAGATAGGGAAAAGGTTAAACGTCCTATTCGGAATTAAATTCTCTTCTAGTAAAAAATCTCAAGAAAGTTATGATTAACCCACTTTTTACACAATCTAAAATGAATTTGTTTTTCCAAAAAAATGATTTTTTTTAATTAGCGAAAAATTGTTGAATTTCTCACTTTTTGTTTAATTTTCTTAGTTTAACTAGAAGCTATACTATACTAAAATAAATTTTTTTTAGGTTTTTGGTTTTAGATAAAAATTGCTACCTACATCTTTCGCGCCGCATGACACATGCACACTCGAGGCGCCTCGGCAAAATTCTTGTACCAGGCATAATATGACATATATTTTAATGAAAAAATTTGAGAAGACTGTTGAAATATATAACTATAAAACCTGAAAGTCTCGTTTCAATCGAATATTTTTTTCCTTCCCAAAAATCTACGAAAATATCGATTTTTTGAAGCCTCTAAAGCAGGCTCCCCCCTTAAGTGTAGTAAAGTCGAGGTCTTTGCTACGCCTGCTGATATATAAAAGCCTTGATATTAAATATCTGGTGAACTTCTTCAGCAGTAAGAAGCGGTTAATACCACCGTAACCCAGTCATCGTTCCGTCGTCATCAACGAAACCATATCATTTTTTATTTTTGGAAGGCTTAAAAGCGAAGAAAAAATGTGAACGAATGTTGATAGTATATAAGGACTTTTCACCATCAATCAATTAGTGCAGTAGAAAGATGGGTTACTCAATTTAAGCGTGGTCGTACATGCCTTGATGACAATCCACCTCAAGGACGTCCAAAACGACTAACAACACCAGAAATCGTAGAAAACATAAAGGAAATCGTATTGCAAAATCGTCGAGTGACTGAAAGAGATTTAGTAGACGACCGGCCTAGGCATCTCATGGGACAGTGTAAGCAATATTTTGACTGAACTATTGGGTTTCAGAAAGTTGTGTGCGCACTGGGTGCCACAATTGCTAGCAATAGAACAAAAACACATTCGGCTGCGATTTTCGCAGCAACATTTAGAGCGTTTACGAAAGAATGGAGTGGATTTTGTGCATCGATTCATTAATAAGGATGAGACTTGGGTATATCACCATGATGCAAAATGAAAACAAGAGGCTAAAGAGCGACATGAACCTGGTGCTTCGGGTCCGAAACGAGTTCGTGTGCAGAAAACGGCAAAGAAGGTGTTAGCAACAGTTTTCTAGGATGTGGAAGACATTTTGATTGTGGACTAATTGGTTTATGGGAACGCAATAAATTTTTAATAGTATTGTAACATTTTAGACCAGCTGAAGGAAAAAATTCTTGAAAAAAGAATCAGTTTGCAAAAGAAAAAAATCCTTTCATCAGGGCAATGTTCCGTATTACAAGAGCATTTTGACAATGGCTAAAATCAATAAATTAAAGTTCGATTTTCCAGATTTCGCCCCTAGCGACTTCCATCTGTTTCCAGTCTAAAAAAATGCATGCATGGAAACCGTTTTTCATCAAATGATGAAGTCATAACTGCTGTGTATGCATATTTTGCAGCCCTTCCAGATTCAATTCATAAATTGGAATCTCTTCCGAGCAAATGTATGGATATACTGAATAATAAAGTGTATTCCAAGCCATAAAGTTGTTTTATTCTTATGGAACCACAAAACTTATTGAACAAGCTAGTAGTTAACAGAGTGAACTTGTACTGGTAAATCGAGGCCAACGGGGGTCAATAAAGCTCTAGGGAAAGTTTTTTTGGAATACGCGCAGTCTTATTCACATCATTTATCTTGAAAAAAGTAAAGCGCTTGAATCGATTTGGTGTAAAAACTACCGCATTTTGGGAAGGAAAAGAAGTTGCTACCATTGGGACGATACACAGACAAATGAATTACATGAATTAGATTACGAATTGTTCCCTCTTCTTTACAGAAAAAGGCTCTTGAATTAGGGTAAATTGTATGCGGTTTGATGAAAATACCTCAGTTTTGCCAAAAAAAATGGTTATTTATACAGGACACGCACTTGTGAGCAGAAACGTCCAGCTATGCAATTTAAGGTTACGTATACGCCAAGGCATTTGTATATACTTTACTTGCTTATCAATAATTGGCTAGACACTTATACATATGCATATTTAATGCAGTCAAATAATAAAAGGAATTAATAACAAAGAGTTCTTATTTTCTAGAGTTTTCTGCAGAGAGACAGTATTGTGACGCTTTTGCATTATTTACAAATCGACCACAATTTTATTTACATTTTTAGTATTACTTATTCAAACGCCATATGACGCATTTATGTTATTGTATTTTAGTACCTCGTATACACACACACACACATACATGTATTTACCACAAGTAATGAGTATGAACTTGCTTGTCAAATCGAGTCATATGAATAGAAAATCAAAAAATAATAAATAAATAGAAGAGGTAAAAGGTGTTTTGGCACCGCAACTTATTTGAATAAAAAGCCATTCATGTGTAATTGGAGCCAATGTGAAGGCGAAGGTACTTGGCAATGAATGTGCACTGTATGTGCCAGTGAAAATATACACTTAAGGTTATGCGTCTATGAGCTATTTCAATGAATTGTAGCTCCTTTTGTTGCCATGACAGGTAAACAAGTAATTAGAGTAGAAAAGGCATTCATTTACGCAGCGAACGCATTCAAGTGGAATGATTCGAAATGGTGGTATCTGCACCTGAAATACGAACCCCAACTGCCGTTATAATTTAACTTCAGCGCACTCACCCTTCCGGTGTGATACGGGGGTATTGATGGATGCGGGAGTATAAATCACAGCAAAATCACAAATACTTGCACGTCGATGGGTTTTTAGATGATTACTTCGCTGGCTGACGTGCTGGCTAACGTACTTTAAACTTAGCTCACATTGTGCGAGAATTCTCATCCTATTACCGGCAGAATGCAACGGGGAGATTGTTATGCGCACCTGGTAAACAACAACATTTCTGATTGACTTAATTTGAATACAAATTCGAGGGTGAGTGGTAAATAAAGGTTTTAATGCTACGCAATTGCCCGTGCAATGTTGACAGTAAGAACAGAAAATTAGTATTTAAATTTTTGACTTCAGAGATTATAATTTTTCTAGAACTCTTCGTTTGAGAATATTTCAATCGGTTTTCATTCTTCGTATCCCCGGTATAGGAAAATTTCACTCGAAACTATTAAACTGAAAACTGGAAAACTATTTCTGAATTCCGAAGTTTTCAAGACTGTAGTGTCATTAGATACTGGCATGGATATACGAGGGGTGCCTTTTATATTTCGGGATTTGGCAACCCTGGTGTTGCAATCTGGAAACTGACAGCTGTATCGCAAAGTTTGACATTTTTTGGCTTTTACGTACTCAGAACGTTTTGAAATACCAGCGCTATTTGTGTTGTTTACAGTAACTTAAAAGATTCATCTCGGTCCAAAAATGGAATTAAATCGTGAACATTTTCGTGCGATTATTTTTTACAACTTTCGACGTGGATTTAACTCAGCAACATTGCATGGATGAACTTAATTCATTTTTTGGCGATGAAGCTCTATCAAGGACCAGTGTTTATCGATGGTATGGTGAATTCAATCGTGGTCGTAGTTCACTCCAAGACGAATTTCGTGAAGGTCGTCCACAATCAGTTGTTGTTCCGAAAACCATTGATGCTGTGCGCGAACTGATATTGCAAGATCGTCATGTGACCTATCGTGAGATTGTGACAATCTTAGGATTTAGTGGGGCCAGCATACATTCAATATTGCATAAACATTTGACTGTCAAAAAAATTTGTTCGCGTTGGATCCCACACAATTTGTCAATCGCCCAAAAAAAGGCTCGTGTCGATTGGTCGAAGGAAATGCTCAAAAAAATACGATCGCGGGGCTTCGAAACACGTCTATGACATCGTGACAGGTTATGAATCATGGATTTACGCGTATGAGCCCGAAAGTAAGCAGCAGTCGACTGTATGGGTGTTTCAAGATGAGCCAAATCCAACAAAATGCAAATGGTCGCCTGTTTTTTCGGAAAAACTGGACATGTCGCAACCGTACCACTAGAACAACGAAGAACAGTAAATTCTGAGTGGTACACAACCATTTGTTTGCCAGTTGTCTTCCAAGAAATTAGGAGAACCAAAATCGCCAAAGACGGACCACTCTTCACCAGGATAATGCGAGCTCTCACACATCGGCTCAAACAACTGCATTTTTGAGCACCCAAAACATCGAATTAATTGGTCATCCGCCGTATAGTCGTGACTTGGCACCGAATGACTTCTTTTTATTCCCGTACGTAAAAAACAAACTGAGAGGTCAACGTTTTTCAACACCTGAAGAAGCGGTTGCGGCTTTCAGAATGCATGTTTTGGAGGTACCTCATTCAGAATAGCAAAAGTGCTTCGACAATTGGTTCAAACGCATGCAAAAGTGTATAGATCTTCATGGAGAATATTTTGAAAAACAATAAAGTGATTTTCGATGATTCAAATTTGTTTTTGTTCTCTAATATATATAAAAGGCACCCCTCGTACGAGTACATTTTGTAGTTTAGGTTTGCTTAGATAAGACTGCCTATGCGAGAACCAACTTGGACGAATATATTTACAAAAATTTGGTCGTTGGGATACCATTATTAGAGTAAGAGAGAGAAAGGAGGGAAAGAAAGGGTAGGGGAGAGGAAGTTATGTTATACACATTATCAAGTATGATGAATATTTTTATATTTATTATATGCAAAGCATTTCCAGAACTACTGGAAAAATTTAGAACAAGAAAAGTAGAGTCCGATCGTTATGGTCGTTGAGTCGAATCCAACTTTTTGCTGGAATAGTAGAAATATAAATATAAATGGAGATGGAGATGGACATGAAAATGGACATAGGAGCAAAAATAGGAGTAGAAATAGAAATATGAAATAAGAGTACCAATGGAACAGAAATGGAAATAGAATTAGAAATGGTAATAGAAATAAAAATAGAAACAAAAATAAAATGAACTGAAATAGAAAATGAATGAAATAGAAAAATAAGAATAACTATGAAAAATGTATAGGAAGAGAAGAAAACAATTTTATAAAAAAAGAAAAAATAATTAAGCAAAGGAAATTTAGAAGTTATTGTAGTAAATATCTTACAGATAATGCAATTCAGAGAAGAAAAAAATTATTAGTTATTGCAAAGCCGTATTAACAAAATGCGCCTTAGATTAGAGATTGGATGCTGTTTGAGGTTTCCACTTCAACCTCATGGGGTTTTGTGCCCTCTACTCATCATAGTACCTCATTCAAGCCCAGTTCCCTTATTAAACTCAAGGTAGAGCTGGGTTGGACTGAGCGAAAGTGCCTTTCTTCTGGCTGCTAATGGATGAGATGTCTCAACCTTCTCCACGCTATAGCGCTGCATTCAAGGAGAAGGTGCATTGGAGTCTCCTGGGATTGATCGTAGAAACCACGAAAATCCGTCTTTAGCCCTTAGCTCTCCACTTAGCTTCTCCTGGATGGTGTGTTATCTCATAGTAAACAAGGGCTCGGGTCCTATTACAGGGTCCGGCACGCGAAGTGTAACCAATTAAAAAGGCCATAAATTTAGTAAAAAATGTGTGAAAATAATACAAAATTAAGAATCAATTTACTTTTGATCGACATTACCACCTTTTGCCTTTACTATGGCCTTGAGACGGTCCAGAAACGAATCGCAAGCTGCCCGAATGTGACTTGCAGGTATTTTGGCCCACTCGCAGACAAAGGCTTTTTTCAGCGTCTCGAGACTGGCGAATCTTTTAGTTCGGACCTTGCTCTCCAAAATGACTCAAAGAGAATAATCCAACGGATTCGCGTCTGGTGAATTTGAGAGCAATTGTGTGGACGTTATAAAGATCGGAACGTTGTTTTTTAGCCATTCTTGGTTCACTCGAGCTCTGTGAGACGGTGCCGAGTCCTGTTGAAACCTCCAGAATACTTTCCCGATAATATTTCGCATTTACCTTGACGCCAGTCTCGGTGAAAACGATTGGAGAGCGCCCATCTGCGGTTACTGCGGCCCAAACCATTACCTGTGGCGGGTGCTGCCTCCTGGTGGTCAATCGAAGACTCAAATTCTCGTATGAACAGTCGGTCAAATAAACCCTGTCGTTTTGGGAGTTTACGAATTTGAATTTCTAAATTTGAAAAATTTTCTCGTCAGAAAACACAATGTTTGGAAATTGACCGCTTTCGGCCAAGTGAAGCAACTCGTTCGCTCTCTCAAGTCTGACTTGTTGCTGTGGAGTGAGATCATGCGCCTTTTCGATCGTGTAAAGCTTAGGTTAGGTTAGCCTGGTTGGCAATAAGCCACGCATAGACCTTTTGGCCCCTAGCGATACCAGATGGAGACCGAATTGTAAAGCTTAACTTTGAGATCATTTTTCAGTATTCGGTGGATGCTACGGTCAGCTATTTTCAGTTTGATTGGCACCTCGTCGGAGATTTCGCTAAGGTCGCTTCCTCACTTTTTGAACCATTTGACGTGGCGTTGCAGTCTTTTGACGGCCATCTCCATGACGTTTCGCGATGCTACCAGTATCATTGTAACAAGTAATGGTGAGATAAACAAAAACTTTATTTACTTTAAGATACTCAAAGTTGGTTACACTTCGAGTGCCGGACCCTGTAATAACAAGACCGCAGCCTCTATTGCGAATGCATCCGCTACTTCGGTTCCAGTTTTACCTTTGTGTCCTCGGACCAAATTAGCCGAATGCGATTGTGTTTTCTTAACCTAATACAGCTTCTCGATGCACTCAAGGACCAGTGAGGGCTTAACCTCAAAGAATGACAAAGCCGTGAGTGCCGTCTCACTGTCGCTCAAAATTGTAATTCGTTCTGGGGCCATATATTCCACCGATTAAGCCCAGAAGGCCTTCTAACCATCTGTACTAATGCAGAGTACCCACCTGGAATTTTCTTCCTGGTGCAGTTTGCTTTGACGCCCAGTTCAATTCTGAACTTCTACTCGAATTTGATGGATTTGGTGATACCATCCCTTGGTCTGGACAAGTGGAAGCTGCAGACTCAACTACTCCATGTTCTTAGATAGCATCACTTTACCTTTGCCGAAACCTTTCGAGAACTTCGAGCCAGTTATCAAAGCACTTCTCTTCGCACTCTCTGAGTCTGCGTAATTGGAATAATAATGGTAATGATCTCTTTTAATTCAAATATTATCCGAAATTATTCGCCGTTTCAATATTCATATACAATTCTTGGCCGTGAAATATGCGTGAAATTTCATAATATTTTCACGACATAGTTGCACTCTGTTCAGGCTTTGAAAAAACACGCAACATGTTGCCAACATGATGCTAGCAACATTTTTTAAACGCTGTTTAAATTGCATTTGTAATTTAAGTTTTAGTAAAAAGTGACAATTCGTCGAATTTAAAAACTCTGTTCAAATCTAAATTTGGCAAAAATTTAAAAATATGCCTTACATTGCTGAAAATGTGGTGAAATTTTTTATTGTATTTCTTTGCTTACTACTTTATTTTCTAATGTTTTGCTTTTATAGCAGAATGTGTAAATAATAGAAATATCAAAAGCTCAAATATGAGATATGAGGTGGTTGTCATCGTCTCAATCAATAATACTATTTCCGCATTTCTGCACCCACGATACCAGCAACTTCTTCCTACAATGACATTTTTTTTTGAAATTTTAAATTTTTCTTTTTTGCTACTTTTTATTGGATGCCTTAAATGTAATCGGCACGAGTAAGGTAAAACAATTTTCAATGCGGCAAAGGAAGTGAAGCATAAAATCAAATTGAATGTGACTAATAATCAGATTCTTGATGGTCATTCTTGGGGTATGTAAACTTTCATTTATGATTGCCTATTTTTAAATGTTAACAATTTTCTTTAACTGCCAAATATGAAAGCGCAAAATGTTTTCTATTATTCACTTTGCTTTTTGCCTTCCACTCCAATGCGTGCAGTCACTTTGAAAACCAGAGGCTTCTTTATGTCGTTTTTATCGATGCTTTCTCAGCTCACTATTTTCTGCGCCCAAATAGGTGATAATCATCTAATGCGTATTTTCAGTTTCGAAAACTGTTAAGCTTCCTCTACTTAATAAGTATTTAACTCTTCAATTAAAAGTCTTCATATTTAATTTACTAGCAACCCCCTCAATAAATACTCCCCGACTTGTATCAAGGCTAAAAGATACATACATATATGTTTACTCTATTACATTTTTTTAAATTTCACAAAATTTTATTATATTTTCTCATTAATTCTCACAAACTTATAAAGTGGTTTCACTTTTGTTGTTTTAATTCACTTATTTCGTCCTCGTTATTTAATATCTACCTGCGCATCATAGGTATGCACGTAACCAAAGTTGTATGTATTTGTGCATAGTTCTATACCTTCATATTTATGTTACTAAGGTATGCACAGCTGCAACCTTGGCAACTTCCGTTGATTACTTCGTATTACACGCAATTAGCAACTTGTTGCACTTTATGCACACCATCGCCATCACAAAAAATTTACAGATATACAGGCCCCCATATACAAATATGTATACAAGCCAGACAGCAGCACGTGCCAGCAAGCAACATGTTGCCGCAACATCATCTGTCTCTCTTTAAGGGTACACAACAATGCTGTTAGTTAGTAGTTGAGTGTAGATGCGGTTAGACCCCATTATTCACTACTTATGTTGGCCTACCGTTCGAGTGCCTGGTAGTGCTTTGCCCGAAGCAGTTGGTATTTTGCTAACGTAATGCGAATAAAATGTACAATACAAAAAGTGAATATAACAAACAAACAAAAAGTAAAATCACGAAAATATACTCGTACCACGCCACAGCAACAACAACATGACTTACTGCCTTCCCCATGCTACTCGTAGTTGTAGTCTGCAATCAAACGCAAGGCATTCATGTTCGCTATTTTATTTAACGGTTTCGCTGCACTCCAACATTCGCAAGTGGGTTTGCTTCGTTTAGTGCAAAGCCTTTGTGCTATTGTTGTCGTTTCATTCCATTGTAGAGTGACGTCGTGTGCGACTTTCGGTCCTTTCAACGCTAGCGTATATAGTAAACAAAAAACGGCGATTAGCAGTTAATCGTTTCTTAATCGAGCGTGAGTGCGTACGCACAATTTCTGTTGTAGCGGCTGTTTCATACATATTTACGAGTATTTACTTAGCAGCAGTCGCGTAGTTAGAAAATCCAAAGCACAACACAGCGGCGCGCAATTTTTCCGTATAAAATTTCACCTGTCTGCAAGTGGCGAAGGACTGACTATTGGTGCATACATACAAATAAAGTGAGTGTTCATTTTTATAAATCGTGTAATTTTTTAGTAAATGTCAATATTTGCGAATTCAAACCATAGCTTTTTACGCGCATTTGTGTGCATATAAAGTGCATAAAGCTGTGTGTGCAGGCAAACTTGAAACACGTAAAATCATCTTTTGGTTTTCATGTTGTTATTTTGGATCGAAATAAATAAATAACTGCAGAAATGTTTGTAAAAAAGGTCAGTAAAACAAGATTGTGTATAGTTGAACTTGAAAATGAAAATAAAAATGCTTATTTATAGCTTTCGATTTATTCCAATGTGTGTATGTGTGTGTGCGCGTATGTGTGAACTCATTCATGCGATCTAATGAAGAAAGTTGCAATTTTTATGGCTAAACATTTCCAGATTTAATGTTGTTAGTGGCCGTCGCGGCCTAGTTTGTTTGTGCGTGCCATTCAGGTTGTTGATCTTAGGTTTGATCACTAATGCGGGTATTAATACCAAAAAATAGTTGTGTCTAATAGCAGCAGGCTGCGGCAAACCACTAAGTATTTTCTGTCATTAAAAGCTTCTCATAAATTAACAATTGGCATTTAGGGGCGACATAAAATTGCAGAAAGACGTCAATAAGCACACCCATTAACTAGAACCTCAGCTTGGCGTTGCACATCTCAAAGCTGTATACGCCAACTAACTTCTGTTGTTATTATGTTGCTGCTGTTAGCTTACTAGCAAATGCTAAGCGACCTTCATAAAATAAATTTAATTGATTGTATGATTTTATGCACTCGTAAATGTATCTTGCAGGGACAACAAATTGGCATTGAACAACTAATTTTTAGTTTAGTACCGATAAATATTCATGCAGACCATAAATGTGTATTCTGCTATGGACAAGAAAGTAGCAGAATGGAGTTTGTAAATTGTCAGATATAATTTTTAACTAATTTTTAACTAATGTTTAGTCTGTAAGAGAAATCGGTAGACAATAAATACATAAATAAATATAGTAAATAAATAAATATTTAGTGGATCTTTTCGGAAAAAGACTGTTAAATGAAGGGAACGATATGAAATCGACAGATCTCCCCTCCTTATTTTTTTTTTTGCTAACATCTACTACACATATAATTCTCCATTATGTTAAAATGCAAGTATGCACTACTTTATCGAGATTAGATAAAATTCGTTAATAGCGGCGAGTTAACATTAAAGCGGCCCAACAACATTACCCCCTCATGTAGGAGTATGTTAAAAGCAAACCAAACGAAATTTCCTCAAAGTTGGCATAAATTGTTCGACATGTCCCACGGATGCATTGGGTGTGCTCCTGAACATACCACCGCTTCCAATTCTAATTGAAAGGGAAGCTCGCTCGAGTGCCTTAAGACTAAAAGGTATATCTGAACTTAAAAGTGGGGATATGAAAGGACATTTAAAGATCTTAGAAGACTTCCTACATAGGCCCATTCTTCATAGGGATGATATACTATCACCCAAACCAATACTCTTCAGGAACTTCCAAGTTATAATCAATGAACGAACAGACTGGAGAACTAACTCTATCACTTTCAAACCTGGCTCCCAGCTATGGTTTACTGATGGGTCCAAATTGGAAAATGGTAGAACAGGGGCAGGAATCAATGGGCCCAAATTCAAAAAATCGATTCCGATGGGATCCTACCCAACAATATTCCAGGCAGAAATACATGCCATTGAAATATGTGTGAGAGAATTCCTTAGAAGGAAAATGAGAGGTACTCACATCTACATACTTTCAGATAGCCAAGCGGCTCTAAAAGCCCTTCTATCAACAACTATCACCTCTAAATTGGTAAATGATTGCCAAAACCTCCTAAATACGTTAGGAAACCTCAACACAGTAACACTATGTTGGATTCCGGGACAAGAAGGACATGAGGGAAATGAAATGGCTGACGACCTTGCAAAACAAGGAGCAAATATGCAGCTTACTGGTCCTGAGCCTTTCTGTGGACTGACAAAAGGCCACATTAATGAATTCCTTAGGAAATGGGAAGAAAGAAAACTTGCCGCACACTGGCTAAACTGTGCCGGTCAGCGTCAAGCCAAACTATTCCTAAGTCCCAACAAAGGAATATCTGACAAACTTCTCTCACTAAACAGAGTAGATCTGCGTCTTTTAACCGGATACCTTACAGGTCACTGCAGCCTGAGCTACCATCTAAATAATATTGGTCTATCCGAGACCAATGTCTGCCGCTTTTGCGAAATGGACATAGAAAGCTCAGAACATGTGCTTTGTGAATGTCCTGCGTTGGGCAGACAAAGACTTCACCACCTTGGTGGTATCGTAGTATCTCCATGCAATCTTTGGAACAACAAACCCAAAATTGTGCTAAAATTTCTAAAAAGCCTAAAACTTTAGGGTTACAAAATAGGCCTTTCACAATAGATCAGCTCTGGTCGCAGTGCGTAATGGCCTTCTAATAATAATAATAATCTTTACCTGTATATAAAAGGACCCTACCTAATATTTTTTCCCCCTAAAAGGAGGAGAGGCCAAGTAGGGAATTGCTAAATTCGGTCCAGGCCGAACTGTGTATACCCACCAATATTTTAGTAAAATTTTATTTGTGCTGACTCCTAATTTTTTTTCATCAAACAAACTCATAGACAATAACTATTATTAAGGGTGATCAATTTAGAGGTATCGGATTTAAATTGAAATAAAGCAACTAAAATTCGAATTGATTCGATAACCTTTATTATTTTTGTGTAAAACCATTCATAATATTTATTTTTGAAAGATAATCCCTTTCAAATACTCGCCGCAACTGCCTCGTAATTGTTCCATCCGTAAACAACAATTTTGAATGACTCGCTGAAGGACTTCTGCCGGTATCTCGTGAATAACTTTAGTAATATTGGATTCCAATGCCTCAATCGAAGTTGGCTTATCCACAAAGCATTTAGACTTTACACACCCCCACAAATAAAAGTCCAAAGGTGTGATATCACACGATCTTGGTGGCCAATCCACTGCTCCGAGGCGAGAGATAAATTACTCATCGAAACGACTACGCAGTAAATCCATTGCTCCATTGTTTCACGATATGTATAGCAAGAAGCGTTGTCCGCCGTCTTGTTGGAAATAAATGTTTAGAGAGATTAGGGACTTCAATTACCGGCATCAAAAAGTCATTTATCATGACGCGATAGCGTTCACCATTCACTTTTACATTGGCGCCAGTCTCGTCATTGAAGAAATATGGATCGGTGATTCCTCCCGCCAATAGGCCGCACCAAACGATTGTTTTCAATGGATGTATGGCTGTTCTCGAATGGCTTGAGGTTGGTCTTCAGCCCAAATATGGTAATTCTTTTGATGTGGCCATTAGACCAAAAATGGGCTGAACTCCATAAGTTGGCCTGAGCGCGCGATGCCCATTTTTCACAGAGCTTCGATTTTCGTAATACATTTGAACGATTTGTAATTTGAGGCGTAAGTCTTTCCATGATGAAATGTCTATGAATACTGAAAAAAATTGTGTATTGAGTTTAACAGTAGTCACGCATGATCTGTGAAAAAACCCCTATTAGAAAAAATACCTCCAAACTGATCACCCTTTACAAGGTGGAGCAAAATTAAATACCCTATCGGTTTGATTCATAATTTTTGCAAATAGCGTACTACGTCAGTCATATTATAAAGTTGTGAACTGGGACAGCGGCAATATATAAACAGCTAAGTAATGGAGCACCTAAAGATTTACATCACGCAAAATCATTTTTTATTTATTTAGTAAAAAATTTATTCAAAAACACAAATGGATTATTAAATTTACTCCACCTTGTACCTTGTCACACTAGACGGACGAA
>JAYXIM010045282.1:0-211615 GCA_037575425.1 Anastrepha fraterculus
CTCCTTATTTTCAAAAAAGTTGATACTTTATCTTCTACGTCGAATTAACTTACGGGCCAGAATGCAGCTTCGTGTGATGCTATGCTTAACATATTCTGTTAAGTAACAGAACCATGTAACAGTCGCGACGGTTTATGTTACATCGTTCCTTCGTTACTTACTATTGTTTTGGCAACAAGAGGCTCGCATTTTGCGGTCGCCGTAGCCGAATGGGTTGGTGCATGACTACCATTCGGAACTCACAGAGAGAACGTTGGTTCGAATCTCGGTGAAACACCAAAATTAAGAAAAACATTTTTCTAATAGCGGTCGCCCCTCGGCAGGCAATGAATGACAAACATCCCAGACAAGAATGTTGAAGGAAACCAAAAGAGGCCAATTTCAGCAGAAGCAAACGATGTGATACTTTGTTAAAAGCTTTCGAGAAGTCAGCGTAGATAATAAAAATATAGAGAAAATAGAAAATTATTCAAAAACAAAATTGATGATTCATTTTGCACCACCCGAATCAGTGTGTCTGCATCCTAGATGCTGCCCAATAGATTTAGAAAAGCTGTGTTTTTTTATTAAGCCAAACCTTTTACAACCCCTAACCCGCATTCAAGTCACCGCACCACAATATTTTTCGCAAATTCCTTTGGCAATACAGACACATACATAAATAACGGGTGATCAATCATGAGGTGCTTTTTTCAATAGTTAAAAAAAAAAAAAATTTAAATTTTGTTCAAAACCTTTATTTATCATTTGAAAGGACATTTTTTGACATTTACTTTTTGAATATGACTTCATTCAAATGTTGGCCGCAACTACGCTTAAGGTGGTCCATTCTGAAGGTCCAATTTTCAATCACTCGTTCGAGCATTTCGACTGGTATGTCGTGAATAACACGCGTAATGTTGGCTTCCAGAGTTTCAATCGTAGCTGGTTTATCAGCATAGACCTTGGACTTCACGAATCCCCAAAGAAAAAAGTCCAAAGGTGTGATATCACAAGATCTTGGTGGCCAACTCACAGGTCCTAAACGTGAAATCAGCTGCTCTCCGAAATGACTTCTCAATAAAGTCATTGTTTCACGAGCTGTATGGCAATTGGCTCCGTCTTGTTGAAACCAAATGTCGTAGAGATCATTAGATTCAATTTCAGGTAGCAAAAAGTCCGATATCATGATACGGTAGCGAGCACCATTCACAGTTACGTTGCGGCCATCATCATTTTTGAAAAAATATGGACCGATGATTCCACCAGCCCATAAACCACACCAGACCGTTGTTTTCTCTGGGTGTAAAGGTAGCTCTTGAACCTGTTCTGGTTGCTCTTCATCCCAAATACGGCAATTTTGCTTATTGACGTAACCATTGAGCCAGAAATGCGCCTCATCGCTGAACAAAATTTTGCTCGAAAACAGCGGATCTTCTTCAATCTTTTCAAGAGCCCAATCAGCAAAACGGTGACGTGCAGGAAGGTCATTTGGCTTTAGTTCTTGTACGAGCTGTATTTTGTATGCTTTTAAATGAAGATCTTTCCGTAAAATTGACCAAGTTGTTCCATACGACAGTCCAAGTTGCTGAGAACGGTGCCGAATCGATTCATCGCGGTTTTCACGTACACTCTCTGCTACTGCCGCTATATTCTCAATGCTTCTTGCTGGACGTGGTCTATTCGGTCGAGAATTATCCACCAATGAATATTCGGATTCAAATTTGTTGATGGTATGTCAAATAGTGTTTAAGGCAGGCCGATTATGTTGACCATAATGCGGTCTAAGCGAACGAAAAACATTTGTCACAGAACGCTGATTCATAATACAGTTGAACAATTTGTAGACGTTGTTGCAGTGTGAATCTTTCCATGATGAAATGCCAAACGCTGTTCAACAAATCCACGATGACAGTTTGCCACAACTCGCGCGCGATCTGTAAAAAAAACGCAAATGAAAAAAACTCCTCTTAATTGATCACCCGTTACATACGTACATATTTGTATGATACATTGTAAGCGCACTAGGAGCAAAATTCAATTCCAGCTAAACCAAAGAATTTTTAGTTGTTTTTATTTCTTTTGGCACACGTGTGTAGGTGCATATTGCCGGTGTATGTACTCATATGTATGTGTGTGTGTGTGTAAATTAAATTGCTCCAACAATAGAAAATATTGTAATGAAATGGCAAAACCGCGAAAGCCGATAAAATGCAGTGACAACAATTGCGCATCAAGTGCTCTGCATACAACATACAACAAAGTATAAATATGTCTACACAAAATAATAAAAATGCAATAAAAATAGCAATAAAAGGATTGACAAAAAACTTATGCGTATTTTGTGGTTACACATACATACACACCAATACTAACAACATCGCTTGCCCCACCAAAGCAACCACGCAACAATATCAAACAATGTACATACAGTTTGTCTCATAAATCTTTTCACAGGAAAAGGTTTGGCAAGGAAAAGTGTTTGAAGTGGATGTCGAAAGTAATACAGATATTTATTTATTTTGTTTTTACGCCATTTATGAAAAAACGAGAACTATTTATTTAAAGTAAATTGAAAAAAATGCAATGAAAAACGTTATTATTATACGGCACTGCTTGAAAATTCTTTTTACAATTCAACAAAATAAAGGATAAAAGAAATTCTTACGGAAGTAGGTAGGTGAAATGGTTGACTTACCAGTCTGGCATTGCCCAAGTGGCACTAAAGCGCCATTTTAATACCATTATGAAGCTTCCAAAAGGCAGATATCTACAGCCAGCCAGAGATGTTGATGTCATCACCATCATCGGTTCCTGTTTCTCCCACTGGAGCATAGGGCCTCAGTAACAGCACCTCCATCTAATTCTATTTTTGCCAGAAGCTTGATTTGGTTCCAAGTTTTTACTGACGCTTCAACCTCCTTCTGGACAGTTCTCCTCCAAGATATTTTTGGACGGCCAACCTTGCGAGCACCTTGTGGACTTCAATCCAGTGCTTGACGACAGATTTCATTTGCGTCCTTGCGAAGCGTATGCCCAATACACCTCCACTTTCGCAGTTTTATCATGTGAGCTACCGCCTGGATTTTGCATCTCTCATATATGTAGATCGTCGTTACTTATGGTGTTGGGCCACCAGATCTTCAATATCCTGCGTAAACATCTGTTCACACAGCTTTGAATTTTGCTTGGATCCAATTATTTGTGAGTCAGGTTTCCGATCCATACAAGAGTACTGATAGTACATTTGTCTTAAAGATCCGTAATTCTGAGGAGCCGTACGCTGAGGATGCTGGAAGACCAGATAGCTCGGGATTGTGTATATGCGCCGTTCGCTATGTTTATTCTGGCCATAAGGTCTAGTTTCACACTGTCTTCAGCGGCAATGATACTACCCAAATAGGTAAAAGTGTCAACGTTCTCAATTTGACCACCATTTAAGAGGAACAGGCGGCTGATAGTAGAACGGATCGAATTTTCCTGGCTAAGCTGTTGATGTAATGGAGAAGGTTGAAGAATGGAGCATCCAGTTACCTTAATCGTCTAGCTGCCAAACCCAGACATTTACAGTGAAAATGCTCAATAGTATCCTTCTCTAAAAGGTCTCCACAGCTTCCGCAACGGGGGTTAAATGGTAAACCTAACTTTTCCGTGTGTGTGCCGTTCATCCAGTGACCGGTAAATACAGCTACGAGTTTGGAATTTGAATGGCGTGGAGTCTCCACGACTTTCTGAGTCTTCCGTATATTGTACTGGGGCCGCAGGATTTTCGAAATAGCACATGAAGAAATGGAGCTATATTTTACTGCGCTTTCCTGAGTACAATTTGTGCAGTTCCGCTTTAACAACTGTCAAGGGGTGCCGATGACCGAGTAGAAGGGCCCTGAGGCCAATTCAGTTCCCTTCCTGGCAAGTTCATCTGCAATTTCATTTCCCTCTATGGAGCCGTCAAGGAAGACAAAGGTGTAAGCTTCGGTGCAGATTTTTCCCTATTTGGAAAGATTGCCCTAGGACGACCCTCAAACTCCAGTTTGCTGATCCAGAGATCTTTCCGAAGTTTAGAGAAATACGGTGTTAACTGCCCAAATATGCTACCATGTCCCTTGAGAGATTGGCTCCAGAGGTCAACCTCCTTTAATCTGATTGCACTTGGAGATGTGATGGAAAGAACGTAAAAGTCGATGGGAAGTAAGTGCGAAACTACATTCAAGGCAGCATTTGGGCAAGTTTTGAGTCCCCATTTTTTGCCGAACATAGATTTGAAGACTATACTGGCCTTCTTTACCCGATTTTCAATGTGTAGTCAAGTCTCATTCCATTCCTAACTTCCGATGAAAGCGGAAGAACGTCGTTGTTTAATTTGGGAAGTCGAAAGGGTGAAGGTTTATATTTTCTGGTTGCTTTCGCTTTGTCATAGTTGACTCGGAGGGCGCAAGTGGCAGCCCAGCGACTGAGTACAGTCAGTGGCCTTTCCAAAATCTCTGCCATGACTGCGGGAAACGGTCCCGATACCATCAGGACCAAGTCATCGGCGTATGCTACCTACCCACCGTTATTTAATATCTCTTAGGTTTCAGAACTTCGTCAATAGCAACTAGCCAAAGTAGGGGCGAAAGCACACCATCCTGCGGCGTCCCCTGTGCACGAGTCTAGTGATTTTAGTCCCTCTTGCCACCGCACTAACTTTCCTGCAGCCAAGCAGGGACGAGATCCAGAGACGTATAAGTTTATTCACCTCTAGTATGCTTGATTCAGTGACAATTGACTCCACCCTGATGTTATTAAAAGCACTCTCTATATCTATGAAGACCGCCAAAATTAAATTTCAGGTCATATTCGAGTGGAATCTTTTCGCATATCTTTTTGATGCACCGTATCCTCAATAATTTTAATTTGACCATTACCTTTGCTAGAAATACAACCCCAAGCAATTACACTTAGCTTCTCAAATTTCACTGTGGAAATAATGTTCTTGCTTCTTGGGACTGTTAGCAGCTTTCTCCAAACTCTCTTAGATCCACTGTTATTATATAGCATTCTTTTTACCTCCTCACAAGAAAAAAATCATTCAAATGTTCAATTCGATGCGAAATGTAAATTAGAGCAAAAGAAATTCGTTTGTGAATGTTAGCCTACGATAGTAAAACATTTTTCTTGCATTTCTTGATGAAAATTTGAGTTTTAATATATGTAATTCTTCGGACAGTTTTGTGACCCACTTACACATCTTGGCGGTTTTCGAAATCAGCGGCTAACATTCTAAAGCTGCACTGTGATTTTTCGTCAATTTCATTTGTTTCTCTATTGACCTTTCCATCCTTGGAGTGAGATTTTTTGGCCTGCCACTGGACTGTTTTGAATCTTATAATAAGCCAATTGTATCCTATTTTCATGCGTACGATGCTCCACGGCATCAAAGGAGAAACTTTTTCTTATTGATACGATGTAATGAACAGTATGAATAATTTGTAACTGCCTGACCCATCAACTCCAAATGCAACAGCAACCAAAAATATACAAAAAAAACATAGTATACCATTACTGGTCGCCCCTCGGCAGGCGACCAGCAAACCTCTGAGTGTATTTCTGCCATGAAAAAGCTTCTCTTAAAAGACTATTTGCCGTTCTTAGTCGGCTTGAAACGGTAGGTCCCTCCATTTATACAACAACATCAAGACGCACACCACAAACAGGAGAAGGAACTTGACCAAAGACCTAGCAAAGTACGCGCCAGTTATTTATTTTTTAGGCTATTAAATTTCTGGTGTTTGTTTATGTTTCGTCGATTTGTTTAAACGATTTTGAGACAACACAAAATATGAAACTATTTTTGTACAGCATCAAATAAAAGGCGTTAGCAAAGTCTCCTCTTCCAAAAAAAAGGAATTTTTAGGTAATACTCCAGTAATACCAATCTATTAAGAAAATCGTACTCGACATTTTTTTAATATTAAATTGTGAAAATAGTTATGAGACATACTGTACTCAAGTCTCCATGTAACTTGTACACGTGTTGGGCTCATGTTTGCGACGTTTTTGATGGTTTTCTATGCTCTACTGTGTCGCTCGCTCATGTTAGCGGTTTGGCCGGTGTTTCTGGCCTTTCTTATTACATGTCATTATATGCCAGTTTGTACGCACATTCACACGAACATTTACACGTATAATAACAAAACAACTGCCTTATTTCCCATGACCTTTGATAGCAACATATGCGCGCATACAGACATACATACACACATACATATGCTGCCTTAGTTATATCGCATAAAATCTAGCGCGCCCACACACACTTTTCGATGTGTATGTACTTATACATATGCATGTGCATTCCCTAAGTGCACACTTGCTTTCATACAACATACAAAAATAAATATTATATAATAAAAAAAAAATAAATAAAAGAATGCCAGAACTATCAATATCGATAACTATGCTTTGTCAGCTGAGAATGGCAAACTGTGTTGACATTTCTGTCCAGTAAGGTTTGGCAAGTCATCATGAATCGTTTAACGCCAGAACAATGTTTGCAAGTTGTGGAAATTTACTTTTGAAAAAAAAAATCTATTCGCGAAGTTCGTAGAGCACTGACGGCATCGAGGGTCCTTATTTGGGTCGAAATGAGGAAGGAGCTGCCTTTACGGTGAATCGAGCCGTGCTGACTGAATTTTTGTTTCCAAAAATTATTCAGCTAAACATCGACGACGTTTGGTTCCAATAAGACCTCGCAACTTGCCATACAGGGCGAGTTATGTAAAGGTACATATGCATATTTATGTAAGTATGTAAAAACAACAAAATTAGTTTTAACGCAAAGGAGATACAGAGAATGAGAAGATGTTAGTTATAATGTTAATTTTAATGTTAAAGCAACACTCATTTAATTGAAATACGAGTATGTATGTTGGGGAACTTAGTCAAACGGTTTAACTAACAGCCAATCAGTATTCTCCTTTAAAGTATTGTTGGATAGCGGAGCGCCAATGGAACTGTGCTGTTAGGTAACGTGATACTCTCAAACAATATTTTATTTATTTATTTTTTTTTTTAAAGCTTAAATAACAATAGAATTGCAAAATAAACAAATAGATAACGCAGCTCTAGCAACGGAGGCTTTAAGCTGGCTGGTGAAGAATTCCTGGTTTATATACGTCGATCAGAGTCCTTCAGAAATTTATAGATTTTCGAAATGTTGGAATCGGAAGGGTTAATTAGTAGCGATAGTGCATCATGACCGTCAGAATTCTGCTGTCTTTGTCTATCTAGTCCAGGGCAAAAGGCTAACAAGTGCAGGATACTGACTGGAGTACTACAAAATGGACACAGGCTTGGTTGTCTCCCTTGCAGTAGATATGCATTGGTGATTACACTGTGACCATTGTCTTTTGCAAAAGAAGCGCATTTGGAAATTGATGAAGCTATCTTAGGAGTCCGTGCACGCACAGCTGCCGAGTGAAAGTCTCAAACAATAAAACAGCACAATGTACTATTTTTAGGTAATAAGATTTTAATTTCTATGTTCAGAGTTTGTATCTTAAGTTGATACAGTTGATTAAAGACTTAATTTGTATTAAACTACCCGCTGCTATAATTTTGTTATTTAACTCGCGCTTAACAATCAGTTTATTGCAATATTGAAGCCACCATTGACGCCATACGGCCAGAGTTATTGGAGAAAGTAGACAAAAATTGGACTGATTGATTGGACCATGTAACTCGTAGTCGCGGAGGACAAATGTATGTCGGCTATGATATTTAAAAAATAAATGCCATGAAATTATCAACCAGATTATAATAAAAAAAGAGGTTGTCTGTAAATTCGGTTTACTGACGATAGTTTAACGTGACAACGTCATAAAAAAATACTAATGTAATGGTTGCAAGTTTCAAAACAAAATTTTAATTTTATTTGTTTGATAGATATTTTATATGGATATAGAGGAGGAGGTAAATGGAATCGCAATGGAATAGGTCAAGTTACATTTACACAAACGTGAAAAATGACGAAACATTTATCAAATTCATGAAAGATATGTTCAATTTCGATTGTGCATCAGACGTTAATAAGTCAACAACACTAAGAGGCAACATCATTGATTTGCCTTTTTCAAGACACATTACACTCGAAACACCCCCTTTCATTTCCTACTTTTCCTATCATCGTCCATTCTCAACAGAGAAATGGTTCATTACCATGCACACAGGAAGAAGGCATATGCAAATACAAATATGTGAATTTATATACACATGCGCATATACATACATATACATACATATATATGCTCACTCAAGTAGGAGAGAGCCAGCTGTCGAACGTTGCCGAACGCTGGAGCCGATGGTGCCTCTTTCCGCGCTCTTGCTTGCAGTTCAAGCATGGTAACGACGCATGAGCAAGATAACGACTCATTTTTTGGTACGGCTAAATCGAATTATAAGACGTTATCACGTCAAAAAATAGTTCCAGCAATATTTCTGTTTTGTATTATCATTTGTGGAACAACATCAAGACGCACGCAACAAATAGTACGAAGAACAGCTCGGCCAAATACCCAAAAAGGGTGTAAGCGCCAATTATGTATATATCATTTGAAATTCTCAAGCTCTTAAAAAACACCCGATACGTTCGATGTTCGTTTTCTTGTTTTGTGATTTGGCATATTTAGTGTGTTTTTGATAGATATAAAGGTTACACATGTTTTGCTATGCTCGGCGATGAAAAATCTGAACTTTTTGTCCAAAAACACCATGCCTTGCCTCAACCAAGGTGCTCACCGAAATTGGCACCTTGCGAATTTTTCTTGGTCTCAAAATAGAAAATACCTATGAAAAGGCATAGTTGTGGAGAAAAAGACCACATCGTGGAAAAGCCCAGGTCATACCAATGCGCTGTATGGTCAGAGTTGATTCGAAAATTGGAAAGAGCGTTAGCACAAATGTATTATATCTGAGTAGTCACCTTTGAGAGCGACAAAATAGACCTTTAATATTTAATATTTTTTGAGAAAATTAAAGTCATCTAACTTTTTGAACCCACCTCATATACGACCTATATATGGGTGCTTCAACAATATGATTAATTTCAAATTGCTTATATGAGAGTACAATTAAAATGGAGCAAAGCAAGTTGACTGTAAATATGTAAAATAGAAATTCCACGAAGGTAGTTTTTGAAATAAATGTTCGAGTTCAAGCACTTTCGCGAGCGGCAGCTGTTTATCTTAACCGCTACACTGTAGCATCTGAAGCTCTTACTCGCCAAATAAAATGCTCGAAAAAATTCTTGGAGTAGCAAAGTTATTTGTCCCAATTTCTATCTTCAATATATATATATAAATAATTGGCGCGTATTTATCTATCTCCAATGTAAATATGAAATATTAGCTGCGAAATTTTTCCATCTTTTAGGTAATTTCTATTACAGTAATCGTCATTTAAAGAAAAGTTGATATTGAAATACACATTCATGGTTCTGAAAACGCCACAACTCTATTCGATTTGAAATCAAGTAGATGCTCTTGCTTACATTGGTAATGCTGGTTTACAGAGATATTACCTCTCCGCTTGCTCACTGTACAATATTCTGTTTAACACATTTCTGTTAGCCAAATAACATTTATATGTTAATGCGACCACATAGAACTGCATATAAGGAAAGAATGAAAGTGACAATAATGTTCGTCCCTCTCCTCCAATACACGAAAAGTAAGCCGCACAGGGCGACTTGTTACTCTAGCCTCTTTTCGCCATAAGAAGAGGTTGCCAAAAAATTTTATTTTATTATTATTTTAGGATATAATTAAAATTTATTTACTGAATCACCGTATAAATCTTTACTTTATAACTTACTATTTGGTGGCTTTTAGACTTTTGCACAACAAACAAAAATGAATGTATGCGTTGCTACATTATAGCAAAGGTAAAATGGTGTAACGGGATGCTTAATTAAATGGAAACTTAAGTCCGCGTTGTTGAACTGTGGACAATGTGAACAACCAATGAGAGGATATGATAAACGGATAAAAAAGAGGAGGTCCATTGTAAAATTTAGTCAGTTTATTTAGTCAGTTCACAAGTCGTCAAAAGCGGCGATACGACGAAAAAGAAGGAATTTTAAATCAAAAATAAATTACATGAGCTTTTGAAGCACAAGCCGGATGTTAAAGTATTGCTAATATTTTCGTTGCCAAATTTGGTTTCTTTACATATATCTATATATATAAGAAAGTCATGTTACGGTACACTATTCTATAGCTCAGGAACAGCTGAACCGATTTGGCTGAAAATATGCTGGATAGGTAGCTATAGGACCAGAGAGACGGACGCTAGTGATACTATTTATCCCATTCGGGAACGCGTTTCCGTGAAGTCACTATGAAATGTGGTATAACAAAACGCAAATGACAGCTAAACGTAATTTTGTCTATGGTTAAGTAGAAAATTTGATAATATAAATTTTGTCAGAAATATGTTATCACAGTAATTTGTATGCTCTTTGAATCATCATTACCAATGCCGCGACCAAGACGATCGAATCTTTCCCGGCAAAGCCGTAATGCAAGAAGGATACGAAACATTGCGAATGAAACGACTGAAGAGCGTCGCGTTAGTATGGCTCGACTTCGTGCTTCTCAATCACAAGAGCAAAGCGAGGCAGCCCGTGAAACGGCTCGGTTGGCAATGCGAAATCGTCGAGCGAATAACAGAGACCAACAAATAGATTTAGTAGTTCAAACGAATGTACCACTGTTGAATCGCCAACAAAAAAAAGTTTATGATACGTTAATGAAGGCAATTGATGTGGAAATGGTGGTTTATATTTGCTTGATGCCCCTGGTGGAACTGGTAAGACATTCCTCATGTCAGTAATTTTAGCCCCTGTTCGTGCGAAATCCAACATTAATTACGCTTGCAGTTGCAGGATGGTTCCATGTGTAGAAGTCCACGCAAGTGGGGAAAGTTACTGATCGCCATTCACTTGGGAGTGGCCAGGACGATTCTTCTACATATGGTTCAAGCAGCTCACAACGTCCGGGATTAGCCCACGTATCCTCCGAACGGGTGTTCGGAAGCTAAGCAGAGGATACGTGGGAGAGAGACTTCGTCGCCAAGTACTGTCGTTCACTCCGGTGGACGAGCGTCTCGCAACAATCCGCATCAAAGCGCGATTTTTTAACATCTCGCTAATTTGCGCCCACGCCCCGACGGAAGAGAAGGACGATGCGACCAAGGATTCTTTCTATGAGCGCTTGGAACGTTCCTATGTGCGCTGCCCCCGCCACGACATAAAAATCGTGCTTGGCGACTTCAACGCCAGGGTGGGCAAGGAGGGAATTTTTGGTCCCACAGTCGGAAAATTCAGCCTACACAACGAAACATCCGGTAACGGACAGAGGCTGATCGACTTCGCCGGGGCCCGAAACATGGTAGTCTGCAGCACCAGATTCCAGCATAAAAAGATACACCAAGCTACCTGGCTGTCTCCTGATCGAAAAACGCGAAACCAGATCGATCATGTTGTGATAGATGGAAGACACGCTTCTAGTGTATTAGATGTACGTACGATCCGAGGAGCCAACATCGACTCGGATCATTACCTTGTTGCAGCCAAACTGCGCACACGCCTCTGTGCAGCAAAAAACGTACATCTACCTACGCAAAGAATGTTCGACATCGAAAAGCTGCAATCACAACAGACAGCCAGAAGATTCGCCACTCGACTCTCACTCCTGCTCTCGGAGAGCACTGCCCAACACACCTCGTTCCCTACGTACCGCCGCCGAAGAAGAAATCGGATTCCGGCGAGCCCGAAAAAACAATTGGTACGACGAGGAATGTCATGCTGCCGCCGAAAGAAAAGATGCCGCCTATAGAGCCACGCTGCGATCGGGCGCAACGCGAGCCATGTGGGATCGCTACAGAGAGCTGAAAACGGAAGAGAGACGTATTATACGACAGAAGAAACGAGAGGCCGAAATACGTGAGTGCGAGGAGCTTGAGATGCTGGCCAATAGGAACAACGCCCGAAAATTTTACCAGAAAGTTCGGTGGCTTACAGAAGGTTTTAAGACCGGGGCGTTGTCCTGTAAGAACAAAGACGGCGATCTGGTGACTGACGTACAGAGCAATCTTAAATTATGGAGGGAACACTTCTCGAACCTGTTAAACGGTGACAGCTGCGCATGTCATAGAGAATGTGAAGATCCCGATACCCCAATCGATGACGACGGAATTGTAGTTCCGTTACCCGACCATGACGAGGTGAGAATAGCAATATCACGGCTAAAGAACAACAAAGCCGCGGGCGTCGACGGACTGCCGGCTGAGCTATTCAAACATGGCGGCGAGGAGCTGGTAAGGTGCATGCATCAGCTCCTATGCAAAATATGGTCGGATGAAAGCATGCCTGCCGATTGGAATTTAAGTGTGCTCTGCCCAATCCACAAGAAGGGCGATCCTGCAATTTGTGCCAATTACCGCGGGATTAGTCTTCTAAATATCGCCTATAAGGTCCTAGCGAGCGTATTGTGTGAAAGGCTGAAGCCCACCGCCAACCAACTGATTGGACCTTATCAGTGTGGCTTCAGACCTGGAAAGTCTACCATCGACCAAATATTCACAATACGCCAAATCTTGGAAAAGACCCATGAAAGGAGAATCGACACACACCATCTTTTCTTCGACTTCAAAGCTGCATTCGACAGTACGGAAAGGAGTTACCTGTATGCCGATATGTCTGAATTTGGTATCCCCGCAAAACTAATACGGCTATGTAAGATGACGTTGCTCAACACCAGCAGCGCCGTCAGAATTGGGAAGGACCTCTCCGAGCCGTTTGATACCAAACGAGGTTTCAGACAGGGTGACTCACTGTCGTGTGACTTCTTTAACCTGATGTTGGAGAGCATCGTACGAGCAGCAGAACTTAATCGCTCAGGCACAATTTTTTATAAGAGCGTACAATTGCTGGCGTATGCCGATGATATTGACATCATCGGCCTTAACAACCGCGCTGTTAGTTCTGCCTTCTCCAAACTGGATAAAGAGGCAACGCGAATGGGTTTGCTGGTGAACGAGGACAAAACGAAGTACCTCCTGTCTTCAAATAAACAGTCGGCGCACTCGCGTATCGGCACCCACGTCACTGTTGACAGTTATAATTTTGAGGTTGTAAAAGACTTCGTGTATTTAGGAACCAGCATTAACACCGATAATAATGTCAGCCTTGAAATCCAACGTAGAATCTCTCTTGCCAACAAGTGCTACTTTGGACTAAGTAGGCAATTGAGCAGTAAAGTCCTCTCTCGACGAACAAAACTAACACTCTACAAGACTCTCATCATGCCCGTCCTAACGTATGGCGCAGAAGCTTGGACGATGACAACATCCGCTGAAGCGACGCTTGGAGTGTTCGAGAGAAAGATTCTGCGTAAGATTTTTGGACCTTTGCACGTTGGCAACGGCGAATATCGTAGACGATGGAACGATGAGCTGTATGAGCTTTACGACGACATAGACATAGCGCAGCGAATAAAGATCCAGCGGCTTCGTTGGCTGGGTCATGTCGTCCGAATGGATACAAACGCTCCGGCTTTGAAAGTATTCGATGCGGTACCAGCTGGTGGTAGCAGAGGAAGAGGAAGGCCTCCTCTGCGTTGGAAAGATCAGGTGGAGAACGACTTGGTTTCACTTGGTGTGTCCAATTGGCGCCGGTTAGCACGAGAAAGAAACGACTGGCGCGCTTTGTTAATCTCGGCCAAAATCGCGTAAGCCAATTAAGAAGAAGAAGAAGTTGCTTCTTTTGGAATAGCAGCCACATTATTAGAAGGATGCCGTACGGCTCATTCAGCATTAAAATTGCCATTAAATCTTCAAAAAATTGAAGAACCAACATGTAATATTATATTTCAAAAAACTCAGCAATGGTCAAAGTTTTATCCGCATCGAAAATCATCAACAGGGACGAATGCACAATGGCGCATGAATAACATAAGAGAAGTAAAATAAAATAAAATTAAATAAAATCGTAGTTGACGATTTTAACGCTAGTATTTAAAAGCAAATTCGGTTTATTCCATTAGCTGAAACTAACAAGTTTCCCTTCTCTTCCCTAAGACTTATTGATTTCAGCGGGTAATGAAATAAGTCAGGTTGTATCGTCGTATTGTATTGCAATTAATTCGGCTGCATTGTATTTGTAAGGTGCTAAACCAAGTGATAGATAGCATGTATAGTATGTATGTATGTTGAGCGATTCACAAACGTCCACTGGGTTCTTTGCCGGGTAATCTAACAATCATTGACTTGTGTATATTACAAAATTCCTACACAGAAAACTTTGCGATTTTACAACAAACAACTCTAGCGACAAACCTACACATATAACCTGTAATATACAGATATGCGTGGATGTTTCTACCCATATGAAAAGTATAAATTGTAAAACGGCTTCCCAATTTTCATTTATTTATTCTTTTCAAATATTAAAATCTCCATCCATACAAGGGAAAAAGGTAGAAAATTCACATAATCTTAAGCATTCCGATGCTATACGAATGGTTGTCAGTCAGTAGTAGGGTAGGGGCGTTGTTGTAGCGGCATATCAAGCAAGTTATCTCAATTCACTCATATACATACTTATATACTCGTATATACCTGTACAAATGTAACACGTATCACCCCTCTCTGTAGAGACCTTAATTTGATTTGGATTATTGGAATTTGTCTAATGACAGGTGAGAAAATACTCTGCAATTTGAAGGTCATTTCCTGCCCTATGCTACACCAACCATCATGGTCAGTACTCTTCATTTCCGCTCATTTATGTATGTGTATCGTAACACTTCAATTATTATTCTCTGTTAAATTCTGCTCACTCATCAATTCGGATTTCCACTTTTTCCAATACCTTCTCATGTCCAGCCAAGTGAGGTTGTCATGTTCCGAAGTAGCAACGGAGAAACTTAATAACATGTGAGAGCACATAAGGGGCGGAAAAGTACTTAGTGCTTAATTTTCTGCCGTTATTACGGTAGCACTGGTAGATGTAATTCATTGTAAATGTTGTCATTAGATCGTGCAATGAATATCTGAAGTGTATTAACGCTTAGGAGTGTCAGACACTTCATTATTTGCACAAGATAAACATGGATATCAAGTAATAGCTTGCATGTGCACTTATGTATGTACGTACATACTTGAGAAGAAGCTCAGCTAGACACCTAACAAGGACATATGCGCCAATTATATACGCAGAAGTATATATTTTTCCATACATACGTATACCCAAGTGGGCTCTATACACATCCATACATGTGTTGACTTTAGTGCTGTATATGTTCGCACTCTCTATAATTTATTGATAGCATTAAGCGACACATTTAGCCGTTAACTAATACAATAGCAATATTGAACTGCAAAATATATGGTGGCATACACAAATATGTACACATGTATGTACATACATACATAAATGCGTCGGTGCTAACAAACTCACAACCAACATTTGGCTATCATTTGAACTTGAAAGGCTTCCATTGACCTCCTGACTTACTCACTCATTTGCGTAGGCCAGATGATGAATATTCATTTCAATGATTTATTTTGTTTATATTTGTAAAACAGACACCAGTTGACTTTAATGACAACCATAAAGAATGCATGTAAACATAGAGTACCTAAATATCTATCTATCGTCATATGTACGAGTATGCCGTATTTAGTATTTATTTTGGATTGCCATAAATCACTTGAATGTTATACTAATTGAACAGATGCTTGAATGCATACATACTTAGGTAAGCTTACACACATACCTACGTACATCAGTCTATGCTGTATACAAAATATTAAGAATTGAAGTCGGCCATGAATTACGTTGTGGTCGTGGACGTAACTGTGTGATTTTGGAATAACTACTTTAGCTAAGGCCTGTGAGAGCAAAGAGAGAGAAATATTACAGGCATGACTTGTAGGGTCGCATTTGAATACAGGTACGTTACTTAGATAGTTCTTCCATAGAGATGCTGTTGCGATAAAATTTACTTACTCTAGCGGGGAGCCGATGAGGCTGACCTGTTATACAGTTCACAATTCGATATACGATTTGATGAAACATTAAACCGAAGTCGAAATTAATTGACACCTTATGAGTCCAATTTGATCAAGATTTGGGTGAGTTACCCAAGTTTTTCTTAAACCTACCTTCAAAAAAAAAGTTAGAAATAGCAACAGAAATCTCATTATTTGGATTCCATCGATACAATTTTCAAGCATTTGATTAAACTCTTCTTTTATTTGAGGTTATTTTTTGGAAAATATGTTTTAAAAACTAATTTTATGTATTAAAAACTCGATTTTTGAAGATATTCGATCGGACAAGCCCACTTAATATTTTTCCGAAACATTTTGGCGGGAGACTTAAAATATAAAAAAAGATTTTATACTTCCGGTGGAAAACCGTAACTTTTTCTGTTAGGGCACACTACTATATAGGATAGCATAGTTGGAAGCTCAAAATTAATCACCCTGTCGGAAGATTTATGCATTTTTACAAATGGCATCATTCGTCAATCATTTGACATGAACTGGACAGCAAGAAAGTGTGTCAAGGTCGAAATAAAGATTTCCATCGCTCAAAATTATTATTTTTTTAATTTTATTTGGAAAAAACCTTTTTTTTTAGTAAAAAAAAGTATGCCAAAACTTAATTGAATGATTTATTTTGCGCCACCTTGTATAATGAATGTCGAGATAAGTGCATTCCCAGTGATTTCCTACGCTTATTTGTACTTACTCTAGTGCCTGCCTAGTAGGAAATTTGTAGCAAAAATTACTGGCAGATTTTCATCACTCAAAATATTTTTTTTTGTAATTTCCTACAAAACTTATTCAAAAACTAAATTGGATGATTAATTTTGTGCCACCTTGTGTAATAAATGCCGGGATATGTGAATTTGTAGTGATTTCCTATGCTTTTTTGCACTTACTCTAGTGCCTGCCTAGTAGGAAATTTGTAGCAAAAATTATTGGCAACTTATTTGCTGCCTAAAAACTTATTAACAGCGTCAACTGGGTTTTTTCATGGGGGATATCTGATATTACCAAAAGCATAGTACTAAGTCGGCATTTCACGTGAAATGCCTGTCAAAATCTATACAAATTGCATTGCCTCCAAATTTGCGTGAAATTTCGTATGTATCTCACAGCAAGAAAGTACTCAGTTCATGCTGTAAAAACACCGCGCAACATGCAAGCAACATGATGCCAGCAACATTTTTTCACACTTAAGGCTAGTAATAACTTCACAGCCGAGAAGCTCTGTCAGCAACATGCATTTTATTGTCCGGGAAATGTTGAGAGCAACATTAATTGTCAAATGAGAAGAAAGGTCAGAAAGATAATTGTACACAACAAATTGTAAACAATCAAATTTAAGAGCATCGCGCCGGAAGAAATTGGAAAATTTTGATTTGTACCGGTTAGGTTGCTATGATCCTTTCGGTGCTTATACCAAATACATGGAAACTCTTCAACAGCACCAGTAATTCCTTCCTCTCTTCATTATTCAATGGTATTCTCACCATTTTTGTAGGGGCTGTTGTAATCTCCACTATGCACAAAATAAAGAAACGGTTGATTTAAGTTTTGGAAGTTGATATTTTAAGTAAACTTACTTGTTTCAACGATTTGGGAAATTTTTAAATTCTAGACTGGTTGTCAATTTTAACGAATTACCAGTTTTCGCTAAATTTTAAATATCATGTGGAGATGTTGCTGGCATCATGTTGCTGACATGTTGCGAGGTGTTTTCATGGCGTGAACTGAGTACTACACTAAGAAAACGAAAACGAAACGCGAACTTAGTACTATGGTTTATTTGAAGTGCACATGTCATTTCAAGTTGAACGAAACCTGGCAGTTTGTTGGCGCCTGAGCTCGAATACTCCGAATTTCAAGCGAAACGTCTTCGCAAAAAGTGTATCATAAGTTAAATCCTCTTTATAGTTTTTTGTGTCTTAATTTATTTAAAAACTCTTTTCTCTCTTTTCTTACAAAAATTTGTCAATTACTTCTGAGGCGATGCTCATAAATTTGATGTTTCTGCTCATTTGACAGTCAATGTTGCTGGCAACATTTCACGGCAAGCCAAATGCATGTTGCTGGCGAAATTTAAAGGCTGTGAAGTTAGTACCAGACTGAAAAAAAGAATTAATTGAATTGATTGCTTGAATCCACTATTCACCTAATCACTACTAAAAAGTACATGCACGAATTTTTTTATTTAGAAGAAAAAATCTAGTATCGTCAATAAAAAAATTTCCAAAAATCAAAAATATTTTGTAATCACTTGAAACTTGCAATTTGTTATACTCAAATTCAATGAGCTATAAAACTGTATACCAAGAAAAATTCTAAAATTTAGGGGTTTAAAGAAATTTCAAAAAAAATTTTAAATTTTTTGTAAAAAGCTTAAAACTTCGCGTTTCGTTTTTGTTGTAATATGAACTAGGTTAGGTTGGGTTAGATTGAGTGTCTGCCTTCCGACACCCTTAGGCCTGAATAGCCCTTTGTGCTACCACTGGCACTCATCCTTTACACTCCTGAGCCTTCTTTGAACCAACCCGTGGATTTAATAAATTTTGTTAAATTCGGCAACCCTATTTGCTGTCAAGTAAGTCGAATCCAAGCTTGGAAAGCCTTTTTATGTGTAGAGCGAGGCATGTACACAGGAGGTGTTCCACGGTTTTCTCTTCTTCAATATCTTGACAGCCCCGACATAAGGCGTTATACTCCATTATCCCATACACCCCCAGTCTATTTACATGCCTACCAATAAGGCAATGCCCGATTAGTACAACTATCGTATTTATTTCTTATATCCTGTCTCCTAAGCTTCAGTAGCGATTTTGTGCGCCCGTGGTTCCATTCTTGTCAAGTTAGCCTACTTATTTGGCAAAAGGGTTATTGCCCCCAACGGGGACTAGCAGCATTGATAGAGTGTCTCTCTATTAATAGTTTGCACGTAGATAGGGGAATCGGTATTGTACATAATCTGGGTGAATGTATGTATATATGTATATTTTTATAAAACAAATAGTGATGTGTTTAAAATTTTGCAACAGGGTGTTGATGAGCAGTAATCGTAGTGGCACGATTTAATAGCTGTTGGGGCAGTTATGTTTCAATACAAAATGACTTTCTTGATACATGTTCCTTATTACAATTTTTAATTTGATTATTCAATCACTGAGACCTGGTACAGTTTACTTTTTCTGCTTGCTTACAAAGACTACTTTTTTGTATAAATGAAAGTTGGCATCTCATACTCGAAGGTCCTAAGAAATTTGTTCTTAGCCCATTTGCTATTCATACGAGCAGACCAATATTTAAGTGGATATATGATATTTGTAAATACTTACTTGGAAACTCATTGTGGTTGTGGCGCGTTTTGTAGCAAATAAACGTAGTCGCTGCTATTGTCACATCCTCTTCTTCTTCGTCCGCGCCATGGTCCCTTAGTTGGCGTCGGTACTCCTCGTACGCAATCTCAAGATAACTCTGTGCTGGGTTGTCCTTTCGTTGACTTCGCTTCACTCCATATCGTTTTTAATAGTGTTTAGCCGGGACTTAAAAGTCGGTCTTGTCCCATTGATGGTAGCGGCTGTGTTACCAATTTCTTTGTCGCATGCTGTTCCGATCTTCTCATAATGCGCCCATACCAGCGCAAGCGATTTTCTCTCAATTTCTCTGTTATTGGAGCCACATGACAGCTACCTCTAAATATTAAAATCACCACAGTCAATTAAGGCTGCCAAAGTATTATTTGAATTTTCTGCGGGCAGCCGAGTTGAGTGCAATTAAGCAAAAGCCAACAAATATGTGCACGAAGTGGGAGTAATATGCCATTGTTTACATAACTATAGTTGCGTGAAAGCAATAAATTTATTTACATTTACAGAAATTCAAGCATCAGCATCTGGCTATCGGTGCTTGAAAGTGGAGGAGTTTAAATGCTTGAATGTACAGTTAACCAAATTAAAGTAATTGCTTTAAACTTTTCTAGCAAAATTAAGTGCGCCTTTATACTTTATGTATCAAATACGAAGTGAATTAACAAGCTTTCCTTTATGACATTACTGAGAAAAACAGGCATAATGATAGTAAGGAATGTCACGTATACGCCGCGGCAAACAAAATACAAATTTTTTGCAAATAACTTGCTGCCGCCGCAGCCGACTGTGTCTATGCACGACATAACAGCTGGATATGCAAAGAGCTTTAGCTTAAATTAAATTGTGTACTTTTAATAAATTTTGCTAACTGGACTTCGCAAAAGCTGCACTCATACTTTATATGGTAGAATTGACGTCAAGTCTCCACCTAAGAAATTAAAATTTTTCACATTTATATCGAAGATTTTTCGTGAGTTATTCTTTATTTTAAAAAAGAGAGAGTGGAATTGTGGATGGACGGAATTTCCCTATCTCCCAACCACTCAGGCAATGTTGCCTTTTGCACTTAAGGCTGAGAGAAAATATTTAAAGATTAGCTGAAAGGAAGTGTGGTGGAGATTCATTACTGCTCTGTAAACTTCGCAATTTTTTTTAAGAATCTTAATAATTTACTGAGTAAAAGAGGATGTAGCTCGTTCACTTCCAGCACATTTGACCAAAAAATGTACCATCTAAGCCTGGCGCAAGCCGCACAGCAGCAGTGAAAATGTTCTGTACTATTCTCCAAACAAGCATCCACGCATCTTCCAAGCGGAGGTGTATGCCATCTGTCATGTGCAGAAATAAACTTAGACAGGAACTTTTGGAATGTACCAATTGCCATTCTGAGCAATAGGCAGGTGACACCCAAGGCTTTGTTATCCTGTGAGGTTAAGTCCTTACTGGCCCTGAGTGTATGGAGATACTGAATTTGTTAGGAATTCACAATCACATCCGGCTAATTTGGGTCCGAGGACACAGGGGTATAACTGGGAACGAAGTAGCGGACGCATTGGGAAGAGAGGATGCGGCTTTACCATTCATGGGACCCAAGCCGTTCCTTGCTATGGGATAAAACACCATCAAGGAGATGCTTAGAAGTGAAGAGCTAAGTCTAAGGGGTTAGCTGCGACCAAACTATGAGGCTACGGCAGGCGAAGTCCTTACTGGGGCTGGTGCAACTAAAAACTCATAAATCTCCCCCAAAGATAAACTTGTGAATGCTCACGGGCATTTTAATACGATACTGCAGACTGCGCAGTCATCTGCACATGGTCGGGGTATGGTCTACTGATGCCACAAAAGGCCACAAAGTCGAAGTGCAAACCTCAAATAAATCTAAATCTAAAATCTAATCCTCCAATCCTCCAAACAAGGTGTCTAAGGCGACTTATGTCGTGCCCTTGGACTGTGCAACGTAGCTCTATCAGAAGAAGCGAGTTTTGAAACTGAATTTCGCCACCACTTTGGTAGGCTTTTCCAGGAAACATCTGGTTATATTGAAGGTATCAGTACTGCGATAGAAACCAGCGAGAATCCTGCCTCAATTGTGAATCGGTGGCAGAAATTGAAAGCCCTCCATCAAACCTTTTGCAAACGATGGAAAAGGGAATTCCTCATCGAATTACAAAAACGCACGAAATGGAAACATCAAAAACCTAACATCAAGGTAGGGGACCTTGTCGTCATTAAAGAGGAAAACCTACCACCAAACGAATGGAGAATGGGACGAGTGGTAAAACTACATCCTGGACCCGACAATCAGGTACGCGTCGCGGACATCACGACCCAAAGGGGACAGGTGACTAGACCACTAGTCAAACTGGTCCTCCTTCCTCCTTACTCAGAAGAAATGGAAAAATCCACACCTACACCCTCAACGTAATATCTTAATTAAACCAATACCCCTCTAATAGAAACAAGATTCACCCTTTATTAGAAGGTGATTGACATCACCACACTGTTATACCCTAGCAAACCTAAGAAGCTACAACAACACCTACAACCTACGAAGGATGCAATTGCATCGACATTCTCAAAAATTTTTAAATTTATTTTATTATCTGTAGGAATAGTAACAACGTTTTGGATTACTTCTTTGATTTCCCATTATTTTAGCAATTCCCTACCTGAAGTTTGTTGTAGAAAATTAAAGTTGCTATGAAATGGACAAAAAAAATAGGTTTTCTTAGTTTCATTTACAGGTCTCTTATTTTCAAATAAGATATTTTTATTTATAAAATTTACATTTTCACTACGCATCCACGCCGATATACATGACATCATTTATAATAACAAATCTTCAACATAAGTGTTGCAGTTTTAGGAGCAAAAAAAAAAAAAAAAAAAAAACAATTTCATAAAGCAATTTCATCTTATGTATACAGAACTTTCTTCCCCTTGCTTACCTTGTAAGCAAAAACCAACATGGAATAATTTCTATAATTCTTTAATAAAGCGCGTAAGTTAGCTCTAATTACTACGTACAATACAAATTCGTTTAAAGTAATTTTATTCTAATAATAGTTGTACGAAGAATGCACGAATCGTGTGCATCACATATCACAAAGTAAGCAAGAACCAACATGGATTAATTTTTTATAATATTTCTTCAATATTGTTGTAGTAACTGAATGTTCAAATTTCGCATCTCTTCGTTGATTATCACAAACGCAAAATGTGTTGTAGTCAAATTATTAATTTAAAAATATCTGAAAAAGTTCAATTTCATGAGATTGAAAGCGTATTCTCGGCGTGGATTTTATAGATCGAGTTTACTTACCACTCATCAGCTTTGCTTTGCCCAACATTCGTCCCACAAATTCGAACAGGCTTCTCTAGGTCAACTTAAGCTTGGATGACACAAACATCTAAAAAGGCACATTTTTACTTTTACAGTCACATTCACGCATTAACATATTTACCTCTTAGCAGCGGCAACGAGGTGATTAAAGATATCCTTCCAGTTGGCGGCATCCCAGATAGCTTCAACACGGGATGGTCGTAGTCACTTCAGTTTTTTCTGCGCTTCAGCAAACTGCTCCTTTTCAGCATTCAAGTCACATATGCTGATGATGCCTATAACACACAGAATTAATTATGAAATTCATTAAGTACAAAATTAAAATTTCCACTTTATAATAAACTCACCTTTAATAAAAATAAATATTTAATTAAAATATAATATTTCGTTCCATGATGATCCAAATGCGAGAACCATTCGCAAATTCTGATGGCGCTCTTTCTTTGCCGTGGTCCAAGGCTTACTTGTGGGTGGCCCATTCACTAAATTGCCGTCACTGGTAACGCGTACACGTGGACTTTTTTTACACGCAACACCGAAATGCCAACAAATTACCACTTAGCACTTTTGTAATTAATATAAAGCCCGATCTGAAATTTTTTTAGCGCGACGATTTCTCACTGGGTAGAAGAACGTCAAGTTCTAACACTACTCAATCACACATTCGTCACTTTTTTTTTTTCACATATATAATATTAATTTTTATTTTTTCTTTTCACGACTTTTCAGAACATTTACTTATAACTATGCATTTTGATCAATATTTATTTAATTTTATTATATTAAATTAAATGCAAAGTCTCTATTTTGTTACTTTCACTACAACTAAATACTTTTCATACGATAAATGCATGTGTAAACGATCGAAAATGAGGCATATTATTTTTGTTTTACCTTTGATGTAAGTGATTTGAAACTTTGTGCAAACGTGTTTTCAATCCAGCTGATTTTATATGAATATAAATTCGGCAGCTGCCTCCATGGGCCTCAAATTCTCTCACCGGGTGCAACCAAAAACTCATAACCACCTTTAGTAAAACTATGTTACCACACAGACATTGATTTTAAATCCTTTTGACCAATTATTCAGTCTACTACTTTAAGTAGCATTGTAAAATCTTCCCATTGAAAATTTTTATTTTATTTCTTTCCTTGTTCACTCCTCTCGGGAGCATAGGGTCTCGACAAGACTTGTCTTACGTTGGTTTCGTTAATCTATTTGATTTCAGGGAAAATAGGTAAATTTGCAAAAGGTGCGAAGACCGTGCATTGCGTGGGATTCAAACCCACAACTTCTGGGATGGCAGGCTAGTGCACTTACGCTAGACTAACGAACTTTTTATATCACTAATTTATTAAGTAAATATTTTTAGATTTTATTTTGCTTATTTTTTAATGGCTGGAATGGGAAAAAGCATAAGCTTTGAATTTTTTTTATTGATATGCCCTGGTTTGTTTATTTATCACTTTTAAACGGAAAGATAGAAAAAGTGTTCATCGATTTTTTCATAAGCTTTTGATTGGGGAATACAATTTGTGGTACTTTTTTCATTTCGCGGCAAAATTTTTAAAAAGGAAAAAATATTGCCCATTTACATATATACGATGAGCGTCTGTGGGGGCTCCACGCATACACCACAATTTCCCAAATTGGATACCATAACAATTTTAACGGTATCTGCGTCCCATAAGATATTAGTTGCCGATTACTTGCCCCATCTGCCTTAGAGGAGTTTCCCCACTGCTGCATGTATGTAGGTATAGAATATAAATGAATATATATTTGTATGTATGTACATATGTGTGCTATAAATCTGCATAGTCATATGAGTACACAATATATTCACTTCGGTAGAAGCATGTTAGTTATTAGCATTTCGGTATGCGCACACCTCTTGCTTCCGCCAACCAACAGGAAATCCCTTTGAGTGAAAAAGGACACGCTTGGCTATCAGTTGACATTATTGCATTTTTGAGTTGGTGCAGACGGCATTCCATGGCCGTCGACGCTAACATTAAACCCTTGAATATTTCAATACCGCCAAGCAGCTAACCAGAAAAACCAGGAAAACCAGCAAACCAACAAATCAGCAAACCCACCAACAAGGCAAACAAGCAATAACATCAGATTGCGGTGTTGGTGTCCTATCTTTCTGCGCGCCAAAACCATTTGAAGTGTTAGGCAATGATGGGCTTTTCATTCATAGAGATAAGTATGTAAGCGGGTATGTTAGGTTTAAAAAACATTTTGTTACATTTTTTTCGCTCTTCACATAAATAATTGTGCATGTATATAAGTGTTTACATACATACATGGCCGCTCTAAAATGTGCGCAATTGTGCCTTTTTTCCGTAAAGTGTCCATTTTAGCAGCAATAAAGTTGACACCGTACACAGCGGGTGTTGTATTGCGAAATTTAATGGCTTACAGCGAAATTGAAGCTGTTTGTGAAGTTCGAAGCAATAAAACCATAGTTGCCAACTTGGTGCTTTATTATTATTATTCCCTATGGTTCCAGGGAGGGCCACTGTAAATTCCTTCCATTCAGATCTTTTCTCCGCCAATCTATTAGGGTCGTTCCAGTTTCAATTCATGGCACGCGTTTCCAAATCCAGCAATCGTCGATGTATTCGATGGCCTTGCTCGTCTACGGCTGCCTTGGGGACTCCACTCAATAGTGACTCTTGTTAGGTCATCACATTGTCTACGAAGGACGTGCCCATCCAACCGAATTTTATTCTACAAATCTCAAGGAGTTTTGGGGTTTGCTGAGATGTTCTCCAAAGATCTGCACTTGAAATTGTGTTTGGTCAGAAGGTTTTCAAAATTTATATTTGCCGCTGTCGCATTCTAAGTTTCAGAGGCATAGAGTAAAGATGATTTGCCATTAAAATTAAAGATCCTAAGCTTTATGTATTGAAAAATGTGTGATGTTCTCTAGATTGGACGTAAGGAGGACATAAATATTGCTAGAGCCTTCCTAATGCGGTTTTGGATGTCTTCGCTCTGCTGTCCAGATAGCAAACAGATTGCACTTCCTCCAGCTGGGTACCATCGGCCAGAAACCGATGCGTATTTTGAGTGTTCGTACGCATCACATTGCTTTTGGAGATGTTGAAAACCCGCCCAGCTTTAGCGGGAAAAAACACTAATGCTTTCACCACGAAATTTAGTGCCTTTTGAAAATTAAACTGTCGTTTTTAGTGCTTTCTTTCTGAACTCAAATGTAAGACTTTGCCTCGATTTAAACAACCTTCTTAGTACGGCCTGGTGTCAAGTTTAGTTTTTTAAAAGTTAAAGGTTTTATGAAGCCGACACCTAATTTTGTTTAATGGGATATGCATACAAAGAGGCTTGCCAATCCAAGCAAACAAACTCAGAAAAGGAGAAAGAGATATAAAAAAATTATATTGAATTCGTCAAAGTGTTAATCAACGAGATAAGCTCTAGACTTCCCCGTAATTTTTATATGTTTAATAAAATAATAACCATTTATCTAATATAACATTTTAGCCCATTTGAAGGAGGATAGACGCGAGCCATTTGAAAAATCTGTGCAAAGTCAGAGAGATGGCACTACTGGCGGATATCGAAGCAAGTAGTAGTAGTTAGCAGCATCTCTTGGAAGAACACATACCAAGTTTCAGCCAGATCGGTCCGTTTCTTTGCATGTATTTGGCATTTGTTTGAATCGAGGAAGTCGAGTGATTTTGCTTTTCCATCACAACAAGGCACCAGCTCACGCCTCAGCAGTTGTGGTCGCAAAATTAATGGAAATAGGTTTCCAACTCGTTTCACATCCCCTTATTATCCAGGCTTGGCTGGCGGGAAAAAGATTTTATTCTCAAACGAGGAGGTGATCACAGAAACGCATGGCTATTTTTCAGACTTGGACAAATTCTATTATTGCGAAGGGATCAACCAACAAGAACAACGTTGGATGATGTGTATTAGCCTAAAATGAGACTATGTCGAAAATAAAAAAAGGTTTAAGCTAAAAAAAGTTTTTATTTTTGCACGGCCTTCTCAAACAACCCACGTACTGCCTTTGGGGAAAGAATTTGTTACAGATTCTGAGACTTTGGCGATCATTGACTGTAGTTGGGTAAATATTTACTTGATATAATGAAGTTATGCTGAGTCGACTTCAGAATTTTGGGTTCAAGTTAAACTAGTCTGAATCTGTTTTAAAATGTGGGAAATTTTGGCAATTCGATTCTTGTCATTTGCACACTCAAATTCAGAAGTTGAGTGCATTTTCAGTGCTATTAAAACTTTTAAAACGAAAACGAAAATTCGTAACTGTTTGTCTGTTCTTTTAAGAAGAGAAAATTGTTGTTGCGACAATTATAATTTGCCAGATGATGTTACAACAGAATTTTTACTATTGATTTATCAAATTTCAAAATATGGCCTGTCGTTAATTTTATGGCCACAAACAACTGAAAATGATGAGGAAATAAACTTTGAAATTATTTTTTTAAAACAATTTATGGAAAAATAAGAAAAAATGTTTAAAGAAAAATTTGTATTTTTTTTTTACTTTAGCTAAATACGAGCATGAAAAATAAAAAATTGTTCAATAATAAAAATAAAATAATTGAAATAAATGTATTCTTTGATTTACAAATTTTAGTGCTTTTAGTGTAGTAAAGCACTTTTTTATGCACATGTTGTTGTTTATGCAAGTTGGCAACACTGAATAAAACTTACTACTAATACAAATTCTATCTTCAAATATACAGTTAAAGAGAAGCATTAGCTAATAAAGAAAATTTATTACCAGTGCGACTCCACCCAGATATCAATAACTAAAATAAATTTATGTAAAACTCTTCAGGTATGGACCGCACTAATGTAGCGAATGTGCGAGTATTTATGCTACAAATGGTGATAGGCCTATAAAAATTAAATTTTGAGTATCTGGAACTCGATGGCTGTTTTATTCCTGTGGAATGGAATAATCAATAGTCGGAGGTAGAGTTACGCCAGACAACACAAATTTTCTGCCCGAGTTTTCACTAGCCTTTTCATATGTAATCGAACTTCTAACCACGAAAATCGTAAAACGAAAAAAACCATGACTATGGAAACCTTTTTTTCAAGATTTTTTATTATTATTTGTTTGGCTTTTTTAAGTATGCAACCTTAAGCCAGGCTTACTCGAGAATGAGAATGATAATAGTCTTCAATTCTTTTCTTAAGTACTTTTTCCTCACTTCAAATGTTTAAATGCAATATGAGAATTTTATTTTTTTTATAAAAATCTAATATTTGTCTATTTATCCGATCTGTCTGTCCATTATACGTTACACTCCTACATCATTCATCCGATTACGATGAAATTTTGTTGTGTTTTTGGAGGTACGCCAAGGAAGGTTGCAAGTTTCTTTAGATCCACTAGATGAAGTCGAGATATTTTGTAAAAATCGGATTTATAATCCGCTTTGGCGCTTACTCAGAATGTATAAGTATAAAATATAAAGTGAAAATTTTTTAAAAATCAGGGTACCCGCTAAAAATCGTATTCATCGTCCAATTTTTCATGATTTGAGTTGGGTTGTAAGAAGTAATCATTTCGCTGACAATGAAATCATTAGAGGCAATCCAGTTCAGATATTAAAATAAATATTTGCGATCCAAAATTGAGGCATTGCGGTCGAGATTTCATCATCAATTCCTAGAGTTCCAAGTTGGAACATAAAGCCACGAGATTTAGTTTATAAATAAAATTTGTGAACATTTCTTTATAGGATTTCTTTATTTTATGAAAATTTCGAATAATAGAAAACTATACTAATGGGAAATCCACTTTAAGGGGACAGATACATACCTGTAAGGTTGCGAAAAAAAATTTTTTTTTTTTTCGTAAAATGTTAATATAATCCTTTAAGAATAAGTCGACAAGCTTTTAGAACGTAAATTTAAGTATTTCTTATACAATATTATAGATCGTCAACCGTGGCGACTCTATTCTTTGCGTTCGAGCGCTGGGAGCGGTATAGTTACGTTGCCAACTTTAGACTCGTTTTTCTCAAAACTATATTTTTCGAATTGGCGTACACGTTAAATCGAAAAATTATAGACCGATCTCCCTGAAATTTTACACACATCTTTTTTATGATGTTACTTTCTATGTGAATTTACAAGTTTTCGAACCTTTTTAAAAAAATTTTAAACAAAAATAGTAGGAAAATTCTCTCCAATTTTTTTATGCATTTTATTCCGCGATTTTTCCCATTTTTTTTTTAATTCATATAGAAATTATGACATTAATAAACAAAACAATTTTTGGTTTTTTGTATTCAGGTCACTGACACCGATGCTACAATGCCTATTATCCCAAAATTTTTTAAATCGTATTTCTTTCCTTTCTACCAATTTTGGTCTCTACTAGTTTCAAAGTAATCGAATTCAGTGCGCTTTTGAAAATTTCCTTTATATGAAGATATCGGGGAGAGCTCTAACCTTTTGCTTGAATAACGAAAGTTAATAAATAATTGGCGCATACACTTCCGAGTTCCTCCTCTTATTTGTGGCGGTTGTATTGATGTCGACAATTACAAGAAGTAAATATACCCGTATTTCCAAAAGCAGCAGCAAAAAAAAAATCAAGATAAAATTCCACTAAATTGTTTATAATTTATTTATACAGGATTAGCAAGAATGTTGCCCTTGTATAGCTAAAAAGACATACTAGTTTTTTAAACAATTTGCAGAATTTTTTTTATGCAAATTTTTTATTTAATGATGCAAAGTAGGAAATAGTGAAAAAATGTACATGAAGCGAGCATTTCGAACTGTCAAGGCTGGATTCAACTTTTAGTAATAAAAATCATCATTAATTGGCATACCGCACAACTCTTGAACTAACTTTGGAAAACGAAGTGAACATACAGCAAACAAAATTTTAATAATTTGTAAAGTGGATATCTCGAAAAAGACTAAACTTTGGGTTTCATTTTATATAAACTAATCAGAACCAACCTAAATAATAATGTCCTTAGCATCTGGTACGACTTGCCTGGTAAACTGAAAAAGTAGTTGGGAGAATTTTCGCAAGTCAGAGTTAAGAATCTATATAAATATTTACTCTACAGGAAGAAAACGCAAAATTGCATCGGAGTGGTCCTCCCTTTGTACACCTTCTCACTCGCATAGCTCGAAGAAAGAAAGAAAGTTTCTTAGCCGTTCATTTTGTTTAGTTTTTATTTTGATGTTTCTTACATTCGTAATAATAATTATCGATAACACAGAAGACACAGGCTTGTACGAAAAAAAGTATCGTTATAATCTCGAATTTCGGGAGGGAAATTTTTGATTACGGATTGAGAGTTCAGCTCGAAAAAGTAGATAATCCAGTTATTTGTGAATCTTTATTAGTCTTCACAAATAAAATTGTATGGATTTCCCATTAGTAAAGTTTTCTATTATCCAAATTCTTCATAAAATAAAGAAATGCTATAAAGAAATGTTCACAAATTTTATTTATGAACTAAATCTCGTGGTCTTATGTTCCAATTTGGAACTGCTACGAGTATAGTGATTTAAGAGTTTCGGCACTGTTTCGAACAATGGAAGATTCGCATGGAGCGTGGCAAGAAAAGAAGGGACGTATCGTAGATAGAAGGCCTCTTCTTCATATATTGAAAGTGAAAAGTAAATATGGGGTGTTTTTTAGGAGCTATAGAACTTAAAATGATAATGAAAAACAGAAATATTGTTGGAATGATTTTTTTTTATATTTAATCTGGTATTTTTTAATATAATATCCGGCATACAAGTCTATCCGCCGCAGCTACAAATTACACGGTTCATTCAAGCAGTTAAATTTGCAACTACTTTTTCAAATAAATCCGGCTGGATGGCGTCAATGGTGGATAGAATATTGCAATAAATCGATTGTTAAGCGCGCAGTATGGCAAGTTGCGCCATTTTGTAGGAGCCAAGCGTCGTCGATGTTTAGCTGGCTTATTTTTGAAAACAAAAATTCAATCAAAATGGCTCGATAGCTCTCGCCATTCACCCATTTACCGTAATGGCATCTCCTTGCTTATTTCGAATGGAATAAGAGCCGATTATGCCGCCCGTGGTCTATGAACTTCGCGAACAAATTTTTTTTTGTTTTTTCAAAGTAAATTTCCCCATTTTGCAAGCGTTTTTCTGGCGTTAAACGATTCATGATGACTTGCCAAACCTTACTGAACAGAAATGTCAACACAGTTCGCCATTTTTAGCTGTTAAGTGGTTGCATACGTCCAGCAGCGCCAAAAATGCGCTAAAAGAAAAACTGTTTTTAGAAGGGATAACAGTAGAAATAAATATAAAAAAATTTTTTAAATTATTTATTAGTACCTACTAAACTTTATAAAAAAAAATTATTTTAATTTTTCTTTATAAAAATTAGTATAGAAAAAATCACGTGACCTAAAGTACAATGAAAAAAAAAATGCTCCACGGTCTGCATCGATTTCACCTTGAAATGTTGATGGATCTGTAAAAAGTAAAAACATTTTTGTAAAATAAAGTTGTAGTTAAAGTCTGTTGAGCCAGATTTTTGAATTTCGAAAAATTTTGCAATTTACGGCATTTTTCAAAAAAGTATGCATATACATAAATGTCACACTTTAAAAAGTAAAAACATTTTTGTAAAATAAAGTTGTAGTTAAAGTCTGTTGAGCCAGATTTTTGAATTTCGAAAAATTTTGCAATTTACGGCATTTTTCAAAAAAGTATGCATATACATAAATGTCACACTTTAATTATATTTAATGTTTTAATAAAAATATCAAAAATTCCAGCTCAACAGACTATAGAGAAAACACTTTCGAATATTTAAAAAAAACCGCATCAAAAAATATTTAAAACTGTATGAGTTATCATGCAGCCCGTGCAGGAAAAAGTAGTTGCGAGAAAAACTAGTTTAAACTTTCAAGTGCATTTCGCTCGAGGTCGCGCGCATATAAAGTAAGAACTTAAAATGACTTGTTCACATATAGCTAAAAAAACACCCGATACACATAAAAACAAATAAAATCTTGTACATCGTTAATATCGCTATGTAATAGCCACACCTATTGCATAAAAATATACTTCTATATTCAAAGTAATTGTAACTTCATTCCAGCTATTTGCGGCATATTTCTCCTTGCGGGACACTTTCGCATAAGAGCTCAATGCTGCTTTACATTCAATATTGCTTGAGTGTTCCTTTATACATATACGTACATACATTATATTCAAAAACAATGTACATTCATTCATATTACAAGTATGCGTAAGTATGTATGTGCATACTTATGCATGAATGTGCGCCCTTATATGCCAGCAATACTCAACTGCAGACATAGGCACACATCTGTTTCCACATTCATATATGCGAGTGAGTGAGTGCTCGCGGTTTCTATTTGTGGAATATGAGACAGTTACATAGGTGCATATGTACGTTTGTACTTGTGCATTGCAATCAATAAAAAAAAACGCATCTGATGTTTTTATTTTATCATTTCTGAGAATGGCTGTCGTCTAACATAAACCTCCATGTGACAGTTCAATAGAAGGTCATACGAATATAGTAAATATTGGAATATTTAATATTGAATGTATATGAAAATAATTATTCAAATATTTAATAAATGCACTGTGATATGCATGACAATACTTGAGCAGCAATGAAATGATAGATGAACACATTTGATTAGAAATACGCATGAGCTTTGGCTAGTCTACTTGAATCAATGAATGACGAAATTGGAAATGTTGTCACTTATTTCAAAGAAAGGTTGGAAATCAAAGATTAAAGCAGCAATACCGCAATGGGTAGGAGCTTGCACGTAATTGGAAAGTTAAAAAGGTAATATAACAAAGCACAAATATTCATCAATCAAATGATCCGATAACATACTTCAATACATTATTTTGAATAAAAAAATTCTATGAATGGAATGGATGGATTAAATCGGATTAAGACCAGGGGAGTATTTTCAAGCGCTGTCAACTGTGTTAAAAATAAAATGAGCGAGACGAATTTGCTCTTTTGTGCATTAAATTTTTTTTGTTAGTTCTTTTTTCAAAAAAGTATAATGCATTTTACAAAAACAAAAAACATATAACTCGAAGCAACAAATTTTGTACAACATTCACAAAAATTTAATAATTTAAAGAAATGGTCTACAAAACTTTCCTTAAAGGCTTTGGAAAACTTCAAGATATGCAGTTTTATAGCCCATGAAAATTTAGTGCAATAAATAAATTCAATAAAACTTAAGTTAGAATTCGCGTTCGCTTTCGATATATATACAATATTTTATTTTTATTTTGCAAATGTATGTCGGTGCCATATAAAGAGATGTCTTTTATATGGAAGAAAATGCTCAACACTTCAGCGAAAAAAAAAATTATTAAAAATTAGTGACAATATCAATCCACTTGAAACTTCTACTAATATTGAATGCACTATGAAACTGCATACCCAGAATTTTCCTATAAATTCTGAATAAATAGTTGGATATTTTGATGTATTTTTTCGTTAATTTTTAAAGTTTTTGTGAATTTTGTGAGTTTGGGAGCTTTGAGTTGTTTGGATTTTTTGTAAAATTTTATACAATAAATATATTTTTTTTTATTTTAAATTATTTATTTTTATTATTTATAAAAATAAAAATAAAATGATATACATAAAATAGCTAAAAATGTGTAATTCCTGGCGCTCCTGTTGTAATATTTTGAACTCTAAAAGGCTTCTTCGAATCGCCAAGCGTTAGCAAGTGACGAGTAAGAAGGCAACTGGTATAAATAAGCATATGTTCGTAGCGCTGGAAAAGAATTATCAGAAATTATATTTGTTTGGAAGCTCTTAATGAGTATTAGTAAGGCCGCGTTCAGACAGGGAAACATTTTATGCTTCAACTCGTTACTTGTGATGCTCGTGCTCTATCGGACCTTTGACCTTAGACTAAAAACTAACAATTGCAAAGTGTGTGTCAACACGATGAGCAACACCAAAAGAGAATTCGCAATATTGAAGCAACAAAAGTCTCCCTATATGAATGCGGTCTAATGAAACTCTCCTAAAATGGAGTTGGAAACATCGAAAATAATAAGTTATACCAGTTGTATGAGATATTAACATACACTCTAGCGGCGAGTCTTGCTCGATAACTTTGTTGTTGCTTTCACATGAAAATTTTTGGTTAAGTGAGTAGAGCCCAGAGATAGCGAGCAGAGAAGTGGCGTATAGAAGGTGCCTGGTAGACATTCTTAAAAGTTCTGTATCTACATATCTGCAGGTAATAACCTCTAACACTACCATTTAAAAGAATATTAATTTTTTTAATCGAACTACTCGCGTATCGTATGCCTCTCTATGTGAGTGTTGGGAAGTTTTAGCTGTTACTCTCCGCCAAATACAAATACAGCAGCTTTATAAAAATGGTATTGGAACCGCTTAAAGCTCAAAGCTTTAAGAGCTCAAAACTCTTTTCTCAAAAAGGACCATTTTTGATGAAAATTTTACTAATTGCATTTGATGTAAATAAATTATACCTACTCATATGATACATTCTGTAGCTTTCAAGTGCAAAAATCAATGTTACTTATACGACCTGTTGATCAGCCGTTACACAGAAATGTATGTATGATACAAAAAAAATCATGAAACACAATTAGTTCCTTTTCTACTTTTGTTTTTAATAAGAACAAATTTTTGGCATTTGCGCATATATAAACATTTGGCATAGCATTGACTCATTGGAGATTTTTGGGGAAGCAAAGAAGATGTTAAAAAACGTTTGCTTTTATTCATGTTAATGAGTAAGCAATAAACTGTTAAATAGAAAATCTTGTCTTTTAAAAAATAATTCTCCTCATGAGCTTCAAGTGTATAACCGAAGATTCTCAAAAGAATAGTTAGAGCAATGAAATAATTAAATTGCATGTTTGCGTGCTTTAAGAGTTGGTGCACTATTTTTATTAGGTAAATTTGTAATTTCATGCATAAAAGTAACAAATTTTAAATAATTTAAAATTAATAAAAATTTAATATCTTACTTGAAACTATTAGTTGTCGCTTTAGAAGTTTTTTAATAACCTTAAAAACGGTGGTAAATTTACTATCACAATTCTCAGCGCAGAGAGCTTTTGACTGAAGTACGCTCTGATCGGCATAAAAGCCCAAAAAACTCACGCGCTTTGTTTGTCATAACTAGAGAACGACCGTGCATCTATTTTTAGTCCATTCGCTTGAAATTTCAATGATTGTCTCCTGTTATTGGGTATTTGGCCGAGCACTTCCTCCTATTTGCTGCGTGCGTCTTGATGTTGTTCCACAAATGGAGGTACCTACAGTTTCAAGACAACTCCGAACGGCCAAAAATTTTGTATGGGAAGCTTTTTTCATGGCAGAAATACAGTCGGGCCTGCCGAGGCTCGGCCGCTTTAGAAAAAACTTTTTCTATCATTTGATGGGTACTCAGTTACTGCGGCCGCCTTCAATTAATTCATAAGTGGTTGTGAAATCGGGTGCGAAATGAAAAACTGTATTTTAAGTGTTGTAGGAAATTCACTGAAATATTTGATTACAATTTCTTTATAATTAATGGGCTGACAATTTAAACCTTACACTTGTGTTTTACTTAGTATCCAATCACGGGTCAGAATAGAATAAACAGTAACTTACTCTTTTAAAAGAGTAAAAAATTCCCGCGGAACTTTGATTCCATTTGTTCACAATAGGCAATTGAATGAGTTGAACAGTTACAAAAATTAATTTTGAGAGAGCGTAACAGTTTGACAGCGTAAGACAATATGGGTAGAATGAAGGGGAATATATGTTAAGTAGAGTGAAGAACGGCAGTGCTCTGTTACGACGAAGCGGATAAGAAGCGGCGCAACAGAGGTGCTATTTTACCTGGGAAAATGGAAATTAAAGTTTTGAGAATCCTTCTTGAGTGCAAACTAACGTTTTTTCTCATGTGGATTGCGTTACTTGCAAAGTCTACTCAATGTTTGGGTTTATAAAGATCCGCTGACCCAAAGGCTGTTATGATTTTTTTCGTTTTTGTTTTTGTTTTGTTTTTTATTGAAAGAATGATAGTTGAGAAATGCTTGCTCAAATGCCCAAAGTGCAGCTGAACTTTTGTAGCCAAATATGGCCGGTGCTGAAGCTTGCTCGTACTCTAGTCTTCACTCATCTAAATCATTTGTCACCACAACGGACGAATTTTTTAATATTTGTCCAAGTGAGCCCTTAGCTAGGGCAGCCATTTAACCTAACCTAAATCATGTGCGGCCGCCGTAGCCGAATGGGTTGGTGCGTGACTACCATTCGGAATTCACAGAAAGAACGCCGGTTCGAATCTCTGTGAAAACACCAAAATTAAGAAAAACATTGAAACATAAAAAAACTCCTCATAAAAATATCTGCCGTTCGGAGTCGGCTTGAAGCTGTAGGCCCCTCCATTTGTGGAACAACATCAAGGCGCACACCACAAATACGAGGAGAAGCTCGGCCAAACACCCAAAAAGGGTGTACGCGCCAATTATATATATATATATATAAATCATTTGTGGTTGTGCTTAACAAGCTCAAGTATTCCCTTCATCAACTCTTCACAATTGTCAATTAACTATTTTGTTCGACACATTTACGAAAATAATTTTTGGATGCACCGACGGATATGTAACTCTACATCTTCTATGCACTCAGTGCTTTCTATAAAAATATTTCCATGGAATTTTTCTCTCACTTAGGCCTACGAGGTGTGTGCAAAAAGTATCACGAATTTTGTGTATTTTCAAAAATTATTTATTTATTCATTTATACTCGTATCTATTTTGTTCCCTTCAAAGTAATCCCCATGAGATATTATGCACTTGTGCCAACGTTTTTTTCCAATCTTCGAAGCACTTCAAAAAATCATTTTTTTTTTAACTTGTGCAGCTCCTCCTTCGATGCCGCCTTTGTCTCGTCAATCGTAGTGTAGCGTCGTCCTTTCATGGTCACGAGCCAATTTTTGTTCTTCCACAAATCCGGGCGTTTCTGGCGGATTGCTTCGCGAAAATTGCGCATAACTTGCAGGTACTATTCCTTATTGACCGTTTTACCCTGTGGCAAGAACTCATGATGCACAACGCCCCTGCAATCGAAGAAAACGGTAAGCAAAACTTTTACATTCGACCGAACTTGGTGCGCTTTTTTCGGTCTTGGTTCGTGCGGCAGCTTCCATTGAGATGATTGAGCTTTGGTTTCCATGTCATAACCATAAACTCACGATTCGTCACCAGTTATTACCCTCTGAAGCAAATTTGGGTCGTCGCGGACAGAGTCCAACATCTCATTAGCAATGTTCATGCGATGCTGCTTTTGGTGGAAATTGAGCAGTTTTGGTACGAATTTTGCGGCGACCCGTCTCATGCCCAAATCATTGAAAAAAAATCGAATGGCACGAGCCAATCGATATGTCTAGGTCCTCAGCTACTTCTCTAACGGTGATTCGACGATTGGACAATAGCATTTTCTTTACTCGGGCGCCCGGCACGCTTTCCGTCGTTCACATCTTCTCGGCCTTCTGAGAACATTTTGTACCACCGATAAACGTTCCTTTGGTCCAAAGTAGCTTCTCTGAATGAGTCGCGCTCCACATTCGGAATGCATCCGCGCACTTAATTTCGTTTTTCACACAATATTTGATACAGGTTCTTTGATCCATCTTTTTTAATAAGTAAAAATCGAAGACGAGCCGAAACACGTGCAAGCAAAGCAGATGTCAACAATTAACTGAACATTCAAAATGGCCGAACTCGTCAGCATGAGTGAGAGACATGAGTACCAACATATCGCCACAAAAAAATCGAAATTCGAATATAAGTAACCTGCAAAAATTCAAAATTCGTGATACTTTTTGAACACACCTCGTGTAGCATCAATTACTTTTTCTAAATGGAAAAACAACTAAGTTCATCCATTGGGGTACATCTTGCTTTAGCTCGAATGTTTTTATCTAAATAATTTAAACTTCTTCTACCTCCTATCTTAATAAACAAAAAGGTAAAATGTTCATTTATTTTTCCTATTCAAGGTAACTTTTAACGTAGCTTTCGCATAATGAATATCACATCGCCGAAATCTTCCTTTGCCAAAATGGGAATACACACCACAAAGCATAAACAAGTCAAAGTGATTGTGCTGGGACAGAACGGAGTTGGAAAATCAGGTAAGCACAAATGTAGTCCGAATTATATGTACACAGGAGGTGAAAGCACTAGTTGCATTCTGGATGAATCACCACGTTAACTAACCATCTGATCTTTCTCCTTCTAACTGGATTTATTTGCAAGTAATCTCTTATGTTCTCACTCTCTGCTTTCTCTAAAACAGCTATGGTTGTGCGATTCATAACACGTCGCTTCATTGGCGAATACGACCCCACCCTGGAACAGGTATATACACATAATACCACATTTGACAATGAACTCATACAGTTTGATATATTGGACGCCGCTGACGACCCGGATGTAAGTAAAAATGTAAAAAAAATGTAAATTTTATTTTTATCGCTCTTTAACTCCGAACAAAAATCTTCCAGGATAAGGATCCCGAACGCTTGGAGTTTAACATACGTTGGGCGGACGCATTCATACTGATGTACTCAGTTACGGATAAATGTAGTTTTGATGAGTGCAATCGGCTGAAGTTTTTGATCAACTATATTAAACGACGCCGTAAACTGGGCTCAAGTAGTAAGGTGGGTGGCTAGGGTGAGATTATAAAGGGTGGTTAAGTTTCAAGGGCCGGTGTTGATTTTGAATAAAATACAAAGTTTTTAGGTAATTATTGTCATTTTTCTTTATTAAGATAATATTGGTATAGCTCAAGTACGTATAGAATAAAATATCGGCCAAATAACTGCCGCGGCCTCGGCGGCACACCTCCATCCGATTGTCCAAATTTTCGATGACGTTGAGGCATAATTGAGGTTCTATGCCGTTAATGTGCCGAATTATCTCATCCTTTAGCTCTTGAATTGTTGCTGGCTTATTGACGTACACCTTTTCTTTCAAATAACCCCAAAGAAAGAAGTCCAACGGTGTCAAATCACATGATCTTGGCGGCCAATTGACATCACCGCGACGTGAGATTATTTGGCCATCAAATTTTTCGCGCAAAAGAGCCATTGTTTCGTTAGCTGGGTGACAAGTGGCACCGTCCTGTTGAAACCACATATCGTCCACATCCATATCTTCCAATTCGGGCCATAAAAAGTTCGTTATCATCTCACGATAGCGAACACTATTCACAGTAACTGCCTGACCGGCCTCATTTTGGAAAAAATACGGTCCAATTATGCCGCCGGCCCATAAACCGCACCAAACAGTCACTCTTTGTGGGTGCATTGGTTTTTCGGCAATCACTCTTGGATTATCATTCGCCCAAATGCGGCAATTCTGCTTATTGACGAATCCACTGAGGTGAAAATGTGCCTCATCACTGAAGATGATTTTCTTCACGAAGTGCGCGATATGCATTTTGATTTGAACGCCCGTTTTCATAATAAGCCTGAATAACTTTAACGCGTTGCTCGATTGTGTATCTCTCACTGGTTCAAATTGAGTTCGTCTGAAATTGAAAAATATCAAATGAAATGCAGGAAAAGCTTGACGTTTAGGTGTGGTTCACATTCAACATCGGCCCTTGAAATTCAACCACCCTCAAACTCAGAAGCTCAGGTAGCTTAATTTAAGTATTGGTCTCTCTCTTCAGGATTCTCTCTCCCATGTGCCAGTAATCTTAGTGGGCAACAAAACCGATCAAACGGAGGATCGAATGGTAAGTCTTGAGGAAGGTCAACGCCGATTTCGTGAACTATCATGTGCCTGCTTTCATGAGATCTCTGTGAGAGAGAGTATAGAACAAGTGAGTGTATTAAATTTATATAAATTTTCAAACTAAGAATCCGCTTAATATTATTTAAAACTTATACGCAGGTTCAATCAGTGTTTCGCGATGTATTTCGCTTTTGGCGCGTCTTCAGCAAGTTTCCCAAACTGAAACGTTCCACCAGTGATGTGCAAAACACATCCACATCAATACAAAGCCCCGACTCAAGTTGCTCTTTCTATGACTCGGCGGCGCTTACCAACGGAACACGCAGATCCTTCTTCATAATTGGTAAATTTTAATAAGGAAGTCACTCCAAATAAAATCCCCCCATGCAGCTATAGTAAATCTCTGATTACTAACATAATTTCTAAACTTTGTAGGCAATGCCTGCCTTAAGGAGAATGATCACGCCGGGTCCACCGATGAACTCGGCTCGGACAGCTTACACAGCTCACGCATCGACATCAATACACCATTCCGGAGTAGAGCCTCTACCGATGGTACATTATTGTCGCGTCCGCGTCGCTGGCGTTACCCGCCCCCTGGTTGCTTGATGACACACACCAATCGGGTTGAGCGTCGCATGAGCATTTCGACACGCGGCAGCAATGGCAGCTGTTGACCATTGGTACTTAACGTTGAGGAGAACTCAACTCAAGATGGTGGATGAGCGGAGTCTATTCGAGCGGCTTTTTATAAAACTGCAACAAACTTTTATTACTTAGTTGATTTGAGAGTTGCTAAGCTTTGCTTGATGTACAAATAAATTATTGAATATTTTTCATTGAGAGAAAAGTTCAAACGCTAAATGGGTGCATTGCACGCTTATTGATAGACACACACAAACACACACATAAGCATAGTATTTATATATATATGAGGGCAATTATTTATAATTGCAACTATTTATTACCATTACACTTAGATATAATACGAGTGCATATGTTTTTTACATGTATTTTTCTATGTATTGAGATTGTATGTATTGACTAAGTACATATTTGGAGTACTGAAGGTTTCATATTGTATGTATCAATGTGCATAAATAAATGTAAGCAAAAATATTATAGATTGCGCTAATTTACCAAAAAATTTTCAAAATTAATTTCAAGATGAACTCTGCGTTTTATTGTGAATCGTGAGATGAAAAAAAATAATAGGAAAGAAAGACAATTTCAGAATCAGGGCAGTCCGGTAGAGTCAAGTCCATATTAATTTATCTGAAAAGTCACCTTTTCTCCTAGATTCGCAAAAGACGCAGACGTATTACAAGATGTCTACTACAAAGAAACGTAAAGGTCTAGCTCCATCTGGTAGCACCAAGGACCAATAGGTCTATGTGATGGCTTTCAGCCAGCCAGGTCAACCTAACCTGACCTATCTGAAAGGGTGCATTATAAAATAAATTTGATGCGTGTGCAAGCGGACATATTAAATATTTAAAAATTTCGCATATCAAAAGAGAGAGAGAGTAATATTGGGTTTACTCTGACAAGTAGTCACCTATGCCGTTGAAACCCGAGCGGATACAATTGCAGAACAACAAGCAATGAACACGGTTGAGATGGAGTATGTGAAGGCACCCCGCACGATACTATTCACCTTTTCACATTCCCCATCAAGCCCACTCATCGAACACCCCTCTTCCTCTGGACCCAACCTGTCGAAACAGAAAGTTTCCGGGACCTACCGTTAGTTGAGCTAGACGAAGACGACCGGTAATCTACATTGCACTGACAGGGTTTAGTACTCTGCTACAACAACAACAACAAGGTTGAGATGGCAACATTGCCATCAATCACAGGACATAGACGCAGAGATCTTATGCAAAGCGAAGAAATTAGCGAGGTATGCGACTCATAAAGCACTGTTAGGTGGAGCCGAAGACGAGGAAGGAAATGGAAAAACCATGTACTACGCATGCCCGACAATAGATTGGCTAAATTAGTAATGACGGGAAAGCCGATGACTACGAGGCCACCCGGATGTCCTCTCAAACGCTGGAATGAGTGTTGGACATGCAGCTCTATCGATAATTGACAATTTTTTACATACAATAGAATCCAAACAAATTGTATCGCAAAAATTGTTGAAGAACAGGATTTAATCCTAAAGTATAATGAAGAAGAAGAAGAAGAAGACTCTAAAAAGCCCCAATTGGATAACCAGTCCATAGAGGACTTCACACAAATTTTTACCAGAAAACTTCGGGACAACACATGGCAGAAATGCTCCTATACTTACTGCGTTTTATGAATTTAATGATATTCGAGTGAATTCTAAGTTTTCTTGATATTTCATTGTAAAGGATGCGTACACTTCTGTTAGGTGCTTGGACGAGTTCTCCTCCTGTTTGTGGTGTGCGTCTTGATGTTGTTCCACCAATGGACAAATCTATAGTTTTAAGCCAACTCCGAACGGCAAATGATTTTTATGAGGAGCTTTTTCATGGCATTTTTCTGCCATTACCTGCCGAGGTGCAACCGCTATTAGAAAATACTTTTTCCAACATATTGCTGTTTCATGCACGGAGATTCGAACCTACGCACTCCAGAATGTTAGTCGCGCACTAACATTTAAAAATATAGTTTATTTCAGATTTCACTATTTTTATTTAAAATACGGTCCTTAAAAATTATATATGGAAAATTACGTGAAAAATTGTCTACAAATGTGTCCAGCTCCTTGCGTACGCCGATGACATTGACATTATCAGCCGCTGTAAGCGAGATGTCACCGCTGCGTTTTCTGCTATCGAAAAGGAATCATCACGAGTGGGTCTGGCGGTGAACGAGGGTAAAACGAAGTATATGCTGTCTACAACGCGGAAAACATGACGTGTAGGAACGCACGTCATTGCGGACAACGATACCTTCGAAGTTGTGCCAGAATTCATTTATCTTGGCACAGCCGTTAACAGCAACATCGATATCAGCCTGGAGATCAAACGGAGAATCACTCTTGCTAATAGGTGTTTCTATGGGCTAAGTAAGCAATTGAGTAGTCGAGCCCTCTCTCGCATGACCAAACTGACACTTTACAAGACGCTCATCATACCCGTGTTACTTGATGGCGCAGAGGCATGGGTAGTGTCACAAAGCGATGCAGCCGCTCTTGGGGTGTTCGAGAGAAAAGTTCTTCGTAAGATCTTCGGTCCTGTGCGCGTTGGCGAAGACTACCGTTCAAGAATGAGCTGTATGAGCTCTACGCCGACATTGACGTAGTTCAATGCATCGCCATCCAACGCCTGCGTTGGCTAGGGCATGTCGTGCGTATGGATGAAGAAGATCCAGCAAAGAAGGTATTCGAGGGCGGAGTCCGAGGGAGCCGACGCAAAGGAAGACCATTGCTCTGGTGGAAAGACCAGGTGAAGGAAACCCTATGCTCGCTTGGTGTACAGAATTGGAGAAGGCGCGCGCGGAGCAGAGGCGCCTGGAGAGAGCTAGTGAGGTCGGCCGTAACTCGGTAACGGGTTGTTATGGCCACCTAAGTAAGTAAGTAATATGTCCACCATGAGCACGTCTACCGGCAGCCATCATCATCATCTTTTGACACTACAGCTCTTTGTGAGCTTCGACCTGCTGCACGAAGGACCTCCATACATCTCGATCGCTTGCGACTTTTTTCCAATTTCTTACCTCAAGTTTATTGATGTCCTCCTTGAATTCGTCGGCCCATCTTGTTCTAGGTCTTCCTCTTGCTCTAGTGTTGAATGCTCTGGTTGCTACAATTTTCTTCGGCGCCTTCGTATCGTCCATTCTTGTTATATGACCCAGCCGTTTTAACCGGTGCGCTTTGGTCTAGCTCATCGTTCCACCTTATACACCACTAAAAGCTGTCATACGTGAATTAAAATTTCAAGAACTCGCTCACATATTAGCGCATTGAGCTCTGCAATCTCGACCCGAATATTACGTTTCAGACTTGGGAGTTGTTGTGGGCTTTTTATTATCACATAGACTTTCATTTTCAAAAAACCTCACAAAGAGTAGTCGAGTAGAGTTAGGTCGCATGACTTGGGTGACCAGTTTATGTCACCATTACGTGAAATTAATCGACCGGCAAACTTAGATCGCAATAATGCGTTGTTTTCCCGGATTATGTGATTTGTGGTTCCATCTTATTGAAAATAAAGGTCGCCTGTGTCTGTTTCTTCAAGCTCGGGTCACAAAAAAATTTTCAATATATTGTCCAATAGCGGTGTCCATTGAAATCAACAGCTCTTTCATTTTCATCTTCGAAGAAAAACGGGCCAATTGTTCCACCAGTCCAAAAACCGCACCAGACAGTGCATTTTAGTTGATGTAATAATTTTTCAATAATTTTATCGCGTTGTTCTATCGTGTAAAATTGTACATCTGTCTACTTGACAAACATCATAGATGGCACAAAAAGAGGTAGCGTCTAGAAATTGAGCACTACTGACATCTAGGCGTCACTTTTGAAAGACTTCCGACTCTCGAATGTCGTTATCGCAGTCCAACCACCACCTCTTGTAAACGAAGAGCAGTAGGTTAAATTCCTACCTAACTAGAATCGTCCCCGAGACACATACATACGCATATATGTCTGACAGTAGCTGTTCCTTCCGAAGTTTCCCTCTGGATAGCTGGTCCATTGCAAATGTATGTAAAATAATCTAATCTGGTAAAGCGAATGACTAGAGGCCTTAGGGTTGAAATGACTTTAACCTATTCTCAAACTTTAAATGGATAAGAACCTCACCTTTCTTGATGTATATGTTGAGGTTATGATATAATGTGCGCAGTGGGTCACTTTTGGTAAGCAGAACTGGTGTTGTGGGATGAACCAAACGTAATATTACGGTGCTTAAATATGCCATATACGTCTGACATGTGAAGGTCCACCGCAAGATACTAACCAGCTATTCTTATGCACTCTTAAACCCCCTCACCTAACACCGCTCTCCCTCTGGACCCAACCTGCCGAAACAGCTCGTTGCATGGGACTACCGTTAGATGGGCTAGACGATGGCGATCGGCAACTACACCGCTCTGGCAGGAACTGGTAAACTGCTAAAACAACAACAACAAAGACCCTTTATAAAGCTGGCTTTCCCTTCTCCTTTCATGTTCCGTGTGTTGGCAATTTGTTCAGCATAAAGGAATCACGGATGCACAAGATTTTAAGATTGAACCTTTGGAATTCCATTGTTAGTTGTTCCAGATTACCTATATCCTATAGGGTTTGTACGTTCCAATGTCCAATTCGATCATCAACGTGGGTTCTGGATTATTTTCTTCTTCTCTACTTTGTTTTTGGGTTTCTGTAATTAGTTTTCTTCGAAAAGTTGGGGGATTAGCCCAGGTTTTCTAGTCCAATGTTACGGCTACTACCTTTAATTGCACGCTGAAATAACCAGGTATATGGACATACCGTAGTAACACGTTTATATCACGAGCTGCTTGTTGCAAGGCGGACGCCTACTGTAGCCGCCACTAACCTGTGGTCAGAGGCTACTAAAACAAAAAATAAATGATGGGCGCGTACATTTCTGTTACATAGGTGTTTGGCCGAACTCACAAATAGAACGACCTACAGTTTTAAGCCGACTCCGAACGGCAGATATTTTTTTTATGAGAAACTTTTTCATGGCAGAAATACATACAGAAAAGTTTGCTATTGCCTGCGAAAGGACGACGATATTAGAAAAAACTTTTGATGTTCATGACGTCAAAAGCTACTAGGCGAATTGTTTTCAGCTTCAATACTCACCATCGATCTGACCGGCTTGGGAAGCCCTACCAGTAACTACGCTACCGCCGGCATCGCTCTCAGCATCATTGCACTTAAGGCCCTCTTTGCACAGGAGGCTTAACTTCTCATCGCGGCAAGATAACAATCCCTCGAGGAGTTTCATGAACTCATCCTAAATAGGGAAACAGAGAAGAAAAATAGTGCATACATCTCTGGTCCTAGGAATGCACCATAATTGTTGCAGATTTATAAGCGCTCATATCGCCAGGATACTCTTCCACTAATATCTAGAGCTACGTGAAACTATAGGTTTGTGCTAAGTCAATGCCATTTATTGCAGTGTACAAGAAGCTGTTGGACAAAAATACATTTTCGCGCACAAAAGTCCAGATCAAGTAATAAATAAGGAAAAATATATGCAAATGCGCGATAAGACACCAAGATTTGCGTCATGCGTCTGTTATAAATCGACAGTTTTCAACAGCAAAAGTAGCATTGAGGTACAATTAATACTCCTCATCGATTTTCAGCAGATATTCCTCGGCACGCAAAGCCAATTCGCGTATATTGCGCAGGCAACCGGCAGCAGCCAGTTGTGTTTCTTTGTTAGTGGAACCGACACACTCCAGCAAGAAGGGCACCACGCCACTCTGAAAATGAAGGAAAGTAATCAAATAATAAAAACACCACGCATACACACACATACACACATCTTAAACCGAGTCCTGTAAATTACTCACTCACCTGGTGCATAATGATGCAATTTTGCGGATCCGTAGACAAATTCTCCAGCGCCATGGCGGTAGTGCGATGTACAGCTGGATTGTTGCTGGTCAAATAGCTAACGATCGGTGTGACAGTGCGCAAGAGTCCCAGCTCCTGTGTATTATTGCCAAATGTAGCACAGCTTGCTATGGCAGCGGCCAAGTTTTCACGCAGCATATCCTCGTTGGTATTGACTACGCCGAAAAGAATTTTTACGACCTATTGGTTTTGTTACTTATTTTTCAAATATTCATACGCACCCAAGTCAGCCAGCTTGTAGATCACTTTGAGATCCGTTAAAATCGCCAAATTAGTAGTATCCCTCGCAATTGTTGCTATAGCGGCACAAACTGCCGACAACACCTGCGTATCGGGGGACTTAAGCAAATCCACAACCAGTTCCATAGCGCCCACCAAGCTTCTCACCAACTCTCCAGACTCACGCGCATTACGCACACACGGACAGATGGCATAAGCGGCGTATGCCTGTACTTGTGTATCTGTGTTCTTCAATAACGACCACGTCAGACGCACTGCATCCAAATCCTCTAGTATACGCATACTATCAAGATCCTCAGCACATTCCTTCAGCGCCTTAGCCAAATTAACCAAAAGCGGTGGATGCGAGGAATTTAGTAGTGAAACCAACGCTGGCAAACCACCAGCTGCACGCAAAACTTCGCGATTATTTTGGAAACGCACACATTCCGCAATGGCGCCAACCACATTCGTAATCACATCGTCTGAATCATCGTTCAGCAGTGGTATAAGATGATTAATGAGACGTAATGAGTCGAGTTTCTTGACATTTGCATCCGAGACGGCGCACATCCAAATGGCGCCTGCAGCGCCAATCATCAACTTTTTGTTATCACGCACATTTTTATCTTTGATTATGGCGACAAGCGGTTCCAAACCGCCAGCGGAACGTACTAAATCACGTGTGGTCTGATCGAAGGCGCATTTGTAAATAGCGGTGCTGCCTTCGGTCTTCAAATCCAAACTATCCGATTGCAGATGCGTAATAATATCCGCGATCATGCCCTCGGTGGTGATGGCCAGTTGAAATTTGGGCTAGGTTAGAAAGTGATCCAAAGGAGATTTTAAAAGCAACGTGGTACTTAAATAGTGAATTAAGATGGTAGAGTAAAAGATTCTCTAAGATCTATACATACGAAAGATGGCGTTCACGAGCGGTTAGATAGGTTTCTTTTAGCAACCAAATACTTCACTTCGGACTGTGGTTGCATACGGAACTCGTGACTACCATAGTTTGACTAAATCAAGAAAATGCATATCTAGGAGAGTACGCGCTTTCTAAAATCACTTAAAACCATGCAGACTTATCCCTACATATCCTCAAACTATCCCCATCTTTTCTGGCTTCATATAGTCCCCAAAGAAACCGTGCCTAAACTGTTCAAGTACTCGAAGAAATAATTCCCAAAAATCTGCGGTTCTTTTTTCAAAGGTCGGGACATTCGCAAATGATTCCTCCTCCATACAGGTTTCACAGAAAATGTTTTGGCATCGATAATATCGCCGAATTCGATCGCCGTGGGCTTATAGTCACAGCCTCTATACTCTACCCCGACACCGTCTGCCTTTGTGCGCCATTCACAGCCTTTTAGACAACCTAAACCTTCTTCTTCTTAAATTACGCGATAACCGCTTAAGCTATTTCAACCGAGTTTAACAAAGGGCGCCAGTTTTTTCTTTCTCATGCTCACCGGCGTCAGTTGGACATACCTAATAAAGCTAAGTCCTTCTTCACCTGATCTTTCCCACGCAGACGACACCTTTCTCTTCTTCTACTACCATCAGCTGGTACCGCATCAAATACTTTCAGAGCAGGAGCGTTTATATCTATTCGGATGACATGGCCAAGCCAACGAAGCAGCTGGATCTTTATTCATTGCGCTAGTGGTAAAGCTCATACGACTCATTGTTCCATCGCCTACGATACTCGCGTAAAGCTTACGACCCTCTTAATTGCAGAGCATTTCAAGTATATATATAAGTCTGCGTGAGATCTCCTGAGTAGCACAGTGAGCCAACGAGTAGTAAAAGCCGATTATTTAACCAAGCCTAACCTAACTTAAGAAACATCCAAGCAATCAATTAGTAATATCCATACTTTCAGATTTTCTCTTATTAACTATGCAGTCCTGCTCCTGAACCGCTGATTTTGTATATTTTTACCTAAAATTAATATGCGGCAGAATTTGTAATTTCTTTGTTTTTACCTGTGATGCGCATTCCTGTATGGTACCCATAATAGGTATAACCACATCCGTATGACAGGACTTGAGCAAGCGAGCCATCAATGGCACAATGCCACTTTTACGCATCAGCTCCTTATTGTGGCGAGAGAGAGAGAGCGACCAGAGTGCACGTGCCCCCGCGCGTGCCATATACAAACATTCCAGATCGTTTGCGTTTAGCTCCTCAAGCGGAGTTTTCAGTATACTTGAAACAAACATAAGTTGTAATGAATGCAACTGTATGAGCGATTAAACTCTGCACAGCACTTACCGCAAATTCACATCTAACATATCGACCAACTTGGGTATGCCATTACAGGAGCGCACATATTTTCTAGCCAAACGTACCTTACTCACATTAGCCAACGTTTCCGCAGCCATTGTCTTGAGATCGCGCGAGAGTGCGCTCAAAATATCCACAATCAATGGTACGCCACCTAAATCGACGATTGTCTTACGTATATCAATATTTAGCGAGATCTCGGAGAGCACATAAAGCGCTCCCAAGCAACAGTGGGACTCAGTACATTCAAGTATGTTGACTAACACCTCCAAACCGCCAATATCATGTACGGCCATTTGATTGATTTGTGTGCGCAAATCATAGTCCCGGAGGCAGCAGAGTGAGACAATGGTAGCCGTTTGATTGCCCGCTTTAATGTATTTAATCAACTTCTGTATATTATAATAGTCAGCGGGTATTTCAGCAGCGCGCGCAATGTCCTTCCAACGTTCCTCCTCTTCCGTCGATGATTCGACCTCTGTCGAGTCGGAGTCTTGGGCGGCAATAGCTTTATTGCTGCTATAGAAATGTTCCGGACAGCTACCACACGTATCATGCACACGTCGGCGTGCTTCTTTTTTCTTCTTTTGCCGTTCCTCTTCCTTCAGTTTTTGCTGTCGCTGTTGTTCCTCCAACTCCGATTTATGGTGCCCTTCCTGCTGTTGTTGCTGGCTTAGCAGATTTTGTGTATGAACCTCTCTTAAATGTTTTTCCTTTTCCGGTGGGATTTCCACCATTTTGTCCTGTAGTGACTGGACGTTCACAAGTTCTTCATCCTCATCTGCATTGGCCATGTCGATATTGGTTTTATGAAGAAACAATTAAGCAAAAACCAATATAATGTAAGAAATATATGAAATATGAATTTTCAATGCAAAGTTTTTGATTTGCTATGCTTATTGCAGGAATTTCCAGCATGAAAAATCGTTGTATTACTTCGAGCTTGTCGGGTTGTCAAAGCGGTTGTTATTTATTTTACTTCGATTGGAGCGAATTTATGTTGCTGTGGAAACAGTGTGGAATATGAATAGCGAGCGAGTGAGTTGGAAGCGCAATTGGTATTAACTGTTTGTAGACAGAAGTTAGTTGGTATAATCACCAATTCACTAAAATGAATGGCCCCCCATAGTGTTTCTATTGCAGTCTGTAAAGTCTGACCCAGGAAGGAAGGACTACTCTGTACCGTGTATCAGCACGCCGCAGGTAGCCAACGTTCATTTCAAGAATTTGCATGAAATTGAAATCATCACTCCAGTCCTTGCCCCTAATTATTAAACCATTTACTAAAAGAACCATCACAGCCTTCACAGTAGCAAGGCCCTAAGAGTCTTCACTGGGGAAAGGTGAGTCATCGAATAGTAATACTGCCCATGATTGGCGCGTATCCCAGGCAGTGGAATCATTCTTCTAGGTTTCCACTTTTCGTGGTCTACAATAGAGGTCATTTACAGGTTGAAAACTTTGCAGAACTATTTTGCTCCTGTTAAACTCGGCATGCATACATACATACATATACCGTCGGGAAACGGGCCAGAGCATGTCCGGAGATGTTACCAGCCAAGCCTGCAGTTGCACTTAATATAATTTTATTTTTTAATTTTTTTTTATTTTATCTCATACCATTTGATTTTTATTTTTGATTTATTAATTAATTTATTATTATTTTTTATTTTATTTCTTTTTTTCTCATTTCACTTGATTTAATTTAGAATCTCATTTTATTTTATTTTATTTTTGCTTTTTCGTATATTTTCTTTAATTTCTTTTTTTCTTAATTTTATTCTACAGGGTGGGCCATGTGAAATTTGCTTTTTGAATCGGCTATAAAAAAAAACTAATCAATATTTTTTCAAATTTTCTTTTTATTTTGAAGATTGAAAATAGTCCAACTGGCTTAAATCACAGCTCCGAGGCGGCCAATTGATATCGGAATTTCGGCTGATTATTCGGTTTTCAAAAACGGTAGCCAAAAGTTCGAGTGTAACTTTGGCAGTGTGACAATTTGCACCGTTCTGTTGAAACCAAATATTGTCCATGTCATCCTCTTCAATTTTTGGAAACAAAAACTCGTTGAGCATGTCACGGTAACGCTCGCCATTTACTGTAACCGCGGAAGAAGACTCACCACTTTGGAAATAGGTTTTCAATATTTCCCAATTTTGTTCAAGCGTATAGCGTTCCATTTCGTAAATGTCAAACCTTTAAGTAAATTATGAACACATTTGACATGTCATTTGTGTTACCATTCTCAAAAAATAGATGGTGGTTCAAAAAGCAAACGCTATATGGCCCACCCTGTATTTTCTTCAACTTTGGTTTTATTTTATTTTTTATATCAGGTCAGTCCATAAGTTCGTCGTTTTTTAAAGGTGGTTTTAAAATTAATTAAAAAGATGTTTAATGTATTTATTAATCAATAATATATTTTCCTTCATTATTTACAATGTCTCCCCAACGTTTAGGAAAATTTTTAATCCCTGCTCAAAAAATTTGTTGTCCTTGGAGCCAAAATACGCTTCGATATCCCTTTGTATAGCTTCTTTTGAGGAGTAGTTCTTGTTACTCATATGGGGTTGAAGTCCACGGAAAAGGAGATAATCACAAGGTGCAATATCCGGAGAGTATGGTGGATGCGGCATTACCTCCCACCTGCTTGCCTTGCGGTATGAGGTCTTGCGTTGTCGTGTCGAAACAAAACTTTGCGTGTATTCACTAAAGACGGTCGGTTTTCGTTAAGTGCCTCATTCATAACCAGCAGTTATCGTCAGGTTTGGTTCCAGAAGTTCATAATAAACAATACCGGCCATATCCCACCAAATAGACAGGAGAATCTTCTTGGGGCGGAGGCCATCTCTAGGGGTCGGTTCTGGTGTTTCATCTTTATCTAACCATTGGCGTTTGCGAACAGGATTATTGTAAAGGACCCATTTTTCATCACCAGTAACGATAAGGTTCAAAAAACTTTCATTTTCAAGCCGTTGCAGCAGCTGAGAACATACATTCACTCTCTGCTGAAGGTTGGCGACGGAAAGTCTATGCGGAACCCATTTTCTCAGCTTTGAAACCTTTCCCAACTGAACCAGGTGCCAGTGAACTGTTCCATGCGTTGAATTTAACCTCTGAGCTATCATAGCGACTGTCAAATTTGGCTCAGCTTCCGCGAGTTCGAGCAAGGCGTCGGAGTTAAAGACTTCAGGACGACCAGCGCGCGGGGCATCCTCCACGTTCGGAATTTTGAAAACCACTTTCGCGCAGTCCTTACACTTACGGTATTCTCTCCGTGAACAGTGTTTATTTCTGCAGTAGCAGTTCTTGCATTTTTACCACTTTTATAAAAAAAATACAAAATATGCCTCTTACACGCGTTCGAAGATTCCATTTTATTTTTTAATAACACGGGCTTCTATCCGCGATTAAAATCACTTGTTGAATGCACAATATATCAAAGAAAATATAAATAGTTCCGTTATATTCCGCGAATAATTTTTTGTATGCAAAAATCGTACAAAAGTGAAATTATGGGTAAAATACGCACGAACTTATGGACCGACCTGATATTTTACTTTATCTCACTTCACTTCATTTCATTTCGTTTTCTTATTATATTATAATTTTTTATTTAATCTGATTCCTCATTTCTTATTGTGTATATTCCTCCAAGTCTTCATATTCCTCTAACCTTATTTCAATTTAATTCATTTTATTTTATTTTATCTCGTTTTATTTTATTTAATTATAATTTTTTTAATTCATCTTATTTACTTACATATTTTCTTCTCTCACTTCATTTATTTTTTGTTTTGTTCGGTTTTTTTTATATATTTTTTATTCTATTTTTTATATTATTTTTTCAGGTCTGTGTATGAAATTTTATTTTAATTAATTTTTATATTTTTTAATTTTATTTTATTTAATTTTGTTTTAAATTTATTATTTATTTTGTGCTAGTTTATTTTTTTTTACTCATTTTATTTTAATTTTCTGTTATTTTTTTTTTAATTTTTTTGTTTTATTTTATTCGGTTTTATTTTTCTTATTTCGTCGTATTTCAATTTATTTTACATAAGTTTATTTTTTTATTTTACTATTTCTTTTATTGTACTTCATCTTACTTATTTAATTTTTTATTTCGTTTTCTATCCCTTTTCATTATATTTCTGGTTTTTGTTCTATTTATTTTATTCTAATTTATTTTACTTTATTATTTATACTTTTTTATGAAATTTTATTTTGATTCATTTATTTTATTTTATTTTATTTCACTTTATTTTGTGTTAGTTTACTTTTCTGTATTTTTATATTTTTTTATTTTATTTAGTCCCATTTTATTTTATTTCATCTCACTTATTTATTTTCTTGTATTTGTTTATTCCATTTCATTTCATAATTTTTTTATCTTGTTTATTTTATTTTATGTTATTTTCCTTTTTCTTCATTTTTACTTTTTTTGGACTTTATTTTATTTTGTATTACTTTACTTACTTTATTTTATTTACTTCTATTTTACTTTTATTTTTTGCTTCGTGTTATTTAACTTCATTTTATTAACTCATTTTATTTTAATTTTTTCCTTTTGTATTATATATTTTAATTTATTTTTTCTCATTTTATTATATTTTTTTAATTTTTTTACTTCATCTCACTTATTTATTTTCTTTTTTTATCTCATTTCATTTGTTTTTTGTTTTATTCTGTATTTTATTCCATTTTTTATGTTGTTTTCTGTTCTTTGTACGAAATTTTATTTTAATTAATTTTTATTTATTTTATTTAAATTTGTTTTATATTTATTATTTATTTTGTGCTAGTTTATTTTTCTGCCTCATTTTATTTTAATTTTTTTATTTAATTTCAATACATTTTTTCACTTCTTATTATTTTTCTTATTTTAATTTATCTCATTTTAATTATTTAATTTAAATTTATTTATTTTATATTATTTTATTTTATTTAACTTTTTAATTTGTATGTATATATATTTATTTTTTTGTATTTTATTTTTACTTTATCCCACTTCATTTTATTCCATTTTGTTTTATTTCATTTTTTTTAATATTACTTACTTTTTAATCTAATTTAATTTTATTTTCTTTTTTGTCTAATTTTATTTCATTTATTTAGTTAGTTAATTTCCCCCCCTTTTTCTTATCTCATTTCGTTTTCTTTTCTTTGTTTGCCTAATTTTTTTCTCCTTTAGCTTTTACCACTTTTTAATTTGGCCTATTAACCAGTATTTTCTCACTCGGAAAAGCGCTCACGCATCGTTGATACAGTCATGGGTTTAAGTCACTTGTCACTGCACCAACGCCATTTCGTATTCTGGGTCAAAGGTTGACAAGGTGTAATTGGAATTTGAATGTGCAACAGTAACTAACAAATAAAAGTAAAAGTGAGATGCTCGGTGCTTCGAAAAAAGGGATTAAAATATTTAGTCAGTCCACGCATTTTGTTGAAATCAGACGTGAATTTGGAGAAAACGGCAAATGGATCATTGGCTATTTTTAACTCTATTTTCTTTAGTGAAAATTTGTGGTGCAAATGCAGAAGGGCTTAGGTATTTCATCATTTCGTTTAAAAATTGTTATATTTATGCAATGAACAGTTCCCCCTCCAGCATTCTTGAATCCTATTTGGACGACACGCCCCACAAGAACCTACACCATTTGCTCAACGAACTGTTGGCGTCGTCACGTATTGAACGCTGTTTTGTTATCATCACCGATAACGCCTATCAACATCTTTACGACTACCAATTCTTTGCCAATCAACGTTCACCACGCGCCTATTACTTCGTAAAAGTGCCACCGGCTGAGGATTTGTTGGCGCCCAATTATCAAACTGTGCGAGTGTTAAAACAAATACGCGCACAGAATTGTGAGTTTATGTTCGTGACACTGCTGAATGGCCTGCAAGTGCAACGCCTCTTACGTTTCGTGGAAAAACACCGTTTACTCAACTTGCAACAGCGGTATGTGGTGCTTCAGGATACGCGGCTTTTGGGAGCCGAGATGTGGTATATCTGGAGTAATATGATATCGACCGTATTTGTGAAACCTGTTGAGAAGCAAAGGTACAGTTCTGTGTTAGTTAAAATAATGTAAGTGTACGAGTAAGTGCTGGAATGCAAATATTATAGGTTCCTCTTGAGCACCATTGCGTATCCAGAAATTCTGAATGGTTTAGTGGTGACGAAACGTTTAATGGTGTGGGAAAAAGGTAAACGTATCAAAATTAACCAACTGTATCAGGATAGAACTTCTAATTTGAAAGGTGCGTTTGGCAAAAACACAAACTGCATTATTGCCTATAATTATTGAATTGTGCAAGTATTTATATGTTCATATCTACCAAATGATTTTAGGCGTTTCATTGCCCGTCGTGATCTTCGAACATGTGCCCATGGTAAAACGCAGCGCAGATAATGCCAGCTTTGTAGGGCTGGAGGTCGAAATTTTGAAGACACTTGGCGTCAAACTCAACTTTTTGCCTAGATTCTATGAGACCAACGATGCTGCTTTCGAGCATTGGGGCAAGAAGTTGCCGAACGGCAGCTACTCGGGTATACTTGGTGCTATGGTGCGTATTAATAAGTATGAAATCCGCATTCACAATCAAAGTCATTAAACTAGTTTATGTTATTTCCATCCTAAAAAATCTGAAGGCATTATTCAAAAAGCACTTAGCACCTCAAAGAGGCTTTTAATTTAATTAGTTTAGTTTTTGGCAGATAACCAAGACTCATTCGAACATAAATTGAAACAATTATTCTCTTTAGCCAATAACTTGCAATCCGCGAGTAATTTTCTTTAGGTATCGGGTGTTTTTTTAAGAGCGTGAGTACTTAAAATGATAATACAAAATAGGAATCCTGTTGGAATGAACTTTTTTTATAAACTGTTCGATAATTACATGGCATTTATTTTTTGAATATGATTTCCGGTATATGTCCGCCGCGGTTACGAGTTACATAGTCCATTCGATCAGTCTAATTTTCGACTACTTTTTTCAATAAATCTGAATATAAATCTAAATGAGCCAAATCAGCAAAAATGCGATGCAAATGATGGTCATTTGGCTTCAATTCTTGCACAAGTCTTTTTTTTTTTGGTACGAAAGCCAAAATTCGTAGGTAAAATTTTCCACGTAGTCGAAGGACAAAGGCCAACAAGTTGAGAAAGAATCGACATTTCGGCGGCTTCTTCAACACTTCGCTCTATGAACTTTGAGAACTGATTTTTTTCCTTCAAAGTAAATATCCATAATTAGGAAATGGTGTTCTGGCGTTAAACGATTGAACTTCAAACTGAAACTGGCCAAACCTTATTGAACAGAAAAGTCCCCACAGTTTTCCATTTTCAGCTTTCAAGCCATAGTTGTCGATATCGATAACAAAAGGCACATACCTGGCCTTTGCAGACCATACATACATACGCTTCCTCTTATTCGTGGTGTGCGTCTTCACGTTCTTCCTCAAATTAAGGGGCCTACCGTTTTAAGCCGACTCGGAACGGCAGATATTTTTTATGAGGAGCTTTTACATGCCAGAAACACCCTCGGAGGTTTGCCATTGCCTGGCGAGGGGCGACCCTTATTAGAAAAAACTTTTTCTTCATTTTGGTGTTTCACTGAGATTCGAACCTACGTACTCCAAATGGTAGTCCCTCAACAACCTGTTCGGCTACAGCTACCGATTTTACAGGCTATTGTACTATTAAATTTGGGTATTAAACATCTACATCCTCTCTGGCGAGATTTACTTAGGCCGCAGGCGGAAAAGGGTGGAATTACGTGTTGAGCATGCTGAGTAAATTAGTCTCTCTATGGATTGGGGTGTAAATAAAAAGATATTCATTGGTCTGTGGACCTTTACTACTGTTAAGTTCCGTCCGTGTGGAGTTGCTTGTCTCTCATAGGATTGGGGCGGATTGCGGAATGCTCGGCACATATGCAGGTTAAATGGGAACGAAAATACCACTCGTGGGCGAAAAGAAGCAAAACATCTGCCTGGATGTGCTGATAGTATTCTATGACCAAGCTAGGGCAGGCAAGCTGAGGTGGAAGAAGTTGTATAAATCCTAGCATTTCCGTTGAAACCTTTGCGATAAGTGAAATATGGGCCGCCTTCAATATGTATAGGCGGTGTGAAACAAAAATAAATCCAGGAGCGTTCCGAGTTAAGCATTTCCACTACTTACAATTGCCGAGAGCCCACTACTATTCAACCTTTTAAAATTTCTCAGAACGGAGATGCCAAACCATGCTCCGGTGGCAAAGCCGATCGGACACTGAACCGAGTGGCAGATGGACGGCGAAACGTATTCCATCAATTGACAAATGGGTCCAAAGTAACTTCGGGAAAGTGGACTACTTCTTAACTCAGTTCCTCTCGGCCCACGGATACTTTCGAAGATATCTATACCGCCGATTCCAAGTGCATATACTGCGAAGCGCTGAGCGATGACGCTGAACACACATTTTTAGTTGTAATAGATGGCTCGCGGAAAGAATTGCTCTGAGGGAGCAGATTGGCAACATCACACCGAGCAACATAATCAGCAAAATGCTCGAACGCGAGGGCAGCTGTAACGCGGTAAAGAAATACATCAAGGACGTACTACGGAAAAAAAGATCGGCCTCGACACAGTGCAGCAAAGTGAAGCCGCACAGATAGAGACACAAGAAGACGAGCCTATAGCATGAGATCTGGCTACAAATATGGTGGACCCAGACGTGAGTGAATATCATTGGTCCTTTATGGATGCCGTTCTGGGCCCTCCCGAAGTAATATAGAAAGCAGTTCCGGGAAGGGTGTCTCCCCAGAAGGAGGGACGGATCGTTTTAGTGATCACACTACACGACGCAGTAGACGACGGTCGCTGTAAGTGCGAAGGCATTTTGAACCCTACCTCACCCACCAAACAAAAAAAAACCTCTTAAAATGAGGCTGATTTTGGTACACTAAGAAAAATGTGGACTTCAACTACTAATTGTGGATTTGAAAATTGTTTAGCTTTTACTCGTAAAATACCACCGTTCCCTAGTATATTTGGGTGTGCCGCATCAGCAACTAATTTAAGTATCTGAAGGCAAGAATCTCCTTGCTTTCACCAAGAAACATAAAAAGTTGGAAAAGGTTTTCTAGCAGCAGTCAACTGTGGCAAAAACACGCAACAAGGAGTTTGGTCTCAAGCCATCAAGACTGTGAGTGTCACCCTCTTAATCCTACATATAAGTACATACAAAAAGAGCGACTGCCAAAATGAAATGCAGCCTAAAGTTCCAACTCCAAAGAAGTTTGAGAAAAGTGTAATTGGAGAACACAAAAAATTAAATTGATTCAGGTATAACCTTTAGCTTTAATTTATGGCGAGAAAACGTTCTGGGACAGGATTTCTTAAACCAGAACGCCGCCATTTCTCGAAAAACAATTCAACACGATCAAAGTTACGCAAAGCCCGTACTTCTATTAGGGCATGTTTTGGGATGCACAAGAATTTTATTTATTATTTTCAGGCAAATCGTAGTGCGCGAATCGCCATTGGCAATCTGCATATGTTTAAACTTTATGCCTCCGTTATGGATCTATCTTGGCCCCATAGTTTCGAGTGTTTGACATTTCTAACACCAGAGTCCTCGCAGGATGATAGCTGGCGTACACTAATACAGCCGTTCAAGTTAGCACACCAGCATTTTTGCATAAATCATTTGTTATAAAAATACACTTTTTCATTTTCGCCCCCATTTTTAGTGGCAGCATGTGGGCGGGCGTTCTGCTTTCGCTCTTTATAGTGGGCACAGTTTTCTATGTGATGTCCAGTCTCCACGCTATATTGCTAGAGCGGCGCATTCGTCACGCACGCCGTATACAAAATTGGAGAGAATGGCACAGCAAAGGACTCTTTCAAACGCGTCGCAGCTTCGATACGAAACTTTTTCGGGATGTAAATTTTCGTCGCTATCTGAGCCGTTTAAAGTCGCTGCCCCAACGTAATATCGACCTCTTCGATGAATATTCCAATTGTCTGCTCTTCACCTACAGCATGTTAATGTATGTTTCATTGCCACGCCTACCACGCACTTGGAGTTTGCGTGTGCTCACCGGTTGGTATTGGCTCTATTGCATTTTACTGACGGTCATCTATAGAGCCAGCTTGACGGCAATTTTGGCCAATCCAGCCGCGCGGTAAAATTATATTCAGACTTAGTGATTACAAAGTACAGATATATGTCAATTTTCTTAAATTCAGTATTACTATTGACACGCTGGAAGAGTTGTCCAAGAGCTATGTAACCAGCTCTGCATGGGTGGATGAGAATAAGAAATTATTTGTGGAGGCGTTCGATGAAGTCGCGCAAGAGATTGGCCGAAAGATGGAGATAGTGGATAACATCGAAACTGTGGTGAGTAAAAATTATGGGGTAATGGTAATGGTTGTACGGATTAGGCTTAGGCCTTTATGCATTGCGACCAGATTGATATATTGTGCGCCCGTAAGTGCTTAATTTTAATTATTTAGTATTGCGAGGAATCGAACCAGCTCCTTAGGACGAAGGTTTTGGTTTTTATTTGAGTCCATTTTTTGGTTTCCTATATTGGGTTGTTTTCATTAAATCCAAAAAATGGGGTTGATCCAATAAATAATAGCCTTTCCGCCCCTTTTTCGGCATAAAAGTCTGCCTGCTCATTTCCTTCGTGCCCCTCATGACTTGGTACGCAAATCAGGGAAACCTGATTAAGAGTCGCCAGTTTGTTGAGTACATTGTTACACTCTATAAGGACTTTTGAATTGAACGTAAAGCTATTTAAGGCTTTGACTGTGCGAAAGTATTTTAACTCCTTTTTCGAACGCTCTTTTGGATACGATTTCCGCTGTTTCCATTATGGCGAAACACTCCGCATGGAAAATTGTGTTTTCCGGTCTCAGTGCTAAAGATTTGAAAGCCCCACTATTCCTGCCCCTACCGCCTGAAGCGTTTTGGATCCAACTGTATACCATTTTTGCGAGTTATCATGTAGCCATGTTGTGCTGGTGGGTATCTCTTAGTAAAATTGAATACGGGTTTCCTGTGGTCATTTGATATGGGGAATTTGTAAGTTGCTACAACAACAACAAAAATACTTTAATATCATTCTAGAATTAAATAACATTAAATCTGCTAATCCATTCATTTTCTACTAAACTTCCAGACTGACCACATTACCAAAGGTGAATACGCCTACTTCGATAATGAGTATTTCCTCAGATATTTACGCATGAAGGGTGCTCAACGTCGCGAGGAGCAGCAATTCACCGAAGTAGTGCTGCATATAATGCGTCAATGTGTGATACAGATGCCAGTGGCCTTAGGGTTGGAAAAGAATTCACCACTACAACCGAATGTGAACAAATATTTGAGACGTCTAAGTGAAGGAGGTAAGTAAGAGCATTAGAAAGAGTCTTATTAAGTATGTCACTTCAAATTCGAAAGGAAGCGATAAAGGCGGCGTACAGGCTCAAGTTAAATGGAGTCTGGGGAAACGAAGAAAACGCTGGCTGCTCTCAAATATTTCACCAGTAGTCAGAGCGGTGCATATTGTTCTCGATTCCAGCGACTTCCAGTAGGAATATTTTGATCCCAGATAGAGATCAAATTGATCAGTTAAGTCCATATAACCTATAAACGAGATTTCAGCACACATCCGCCGGTGTAGGATCCAAAACCAGTGATGGTAGCGGATCTGGATGGTGCTTAGATGAAGACACTAAGTATTCCTACGCTATAGGACGGGTGGCTACGGTTTTTTGAACCGAAGTCTATGTCATCGTGAACGTAGCATACTGGCTAATTGAGAAAAAATGGCGGGGTAGTAGTATTGAAATTTGTAGTGACAGTTAAGCTGCACTGAAAGCCCTTGCTAACCCACGCTGGTCTTCGAAATTAGTCGGTGAATGTAAGACAAAACTAGAAAGTGTTGCAAAACAAAACAAAATTTATCTTATTCGGGTGCCTGGACATTATGGTACTACAGGGAACGAGTTGGCTGATAAACTGGCCAATGAAGGCTCTGCAAGCACACCACTAGGCGCTGAACCCTTTCTAGGTGTCAATTCTGCATCGATTCAACTATGGATGGACAACTTCATTAGGGTAGACCTCTGAATTGGGCTCCTGCGGAGTAGCCAAGTGCTTTGCGGAAGAACCAAACACGAAATTAACGACCTTTCTCCTAAAACTCAGCAGAAAAGACCTGAGAGTACTGGTGGGTGTAATCAAAGGGCACAATGCCTGTAGTCAGCGTATGGCTCCCACGGGAATCATTGGCGACCGAATATACCTATCCTGTCGTGAGAATGAAGACACTGCAGAGCATTTTACTCTGTAGCTGGCCGACGTTTTCTAGAATCAGACTTAGGCTGTTGGTATGCGATGTACTGAATATGGATAAAGTTCACACTCTTCCTCTTCCGGATCTCGTAAGATTCATGAATAAATTCAAAAGATTTGAGGAAGAGTGACCTCAAACCAATTCTTCCGTCTTACCATCCTTACTGTATCTTTCCTGTCTCTCTATTCTTTCCACTGTAATCTATCCGAGTGTAGTACAGTAGTCTTCCTGGCTGAGTGCTTGGACTTGTCTGCTCAAATGCTGATTTTTTATGAGCAGCTTTCTCATGGCAGAATTACAGTCGGCGGTTTGCCATTGCCTGCTGAGGAGCGACCGCTATTAGAAAAAACGTTTTCTGCTATCACGACAGCCACGGTACTACTCCTAATGACTCCTCTATAACAGCTTCACAACGAGGCTTCCATGCTGACGGTCAAGGCGCAAAACAAAGTGCTGAGCAAGAAATTTCTGCTAGGGTGCTACCATGGGAATCAGTTAGACGAGTTAGACGATGGCGATCGACGACTACAACGCACACGCACCGGGCCAGCGAGCTGTTACAACAACAACTACCTCTAACACCGCCTTTGTTGCATGCACCAGTTCTAATTTTGCAACAGTTCTAGTTTTAGCGCGAAAAAGTAGTTTTAGTGTGTATTAAGGGATTATATGCAGTTAGAAGGCCGGAAAATACGAATTTTCCAGAATTTTTTCCGAGAAAACTTTTAAATTTATGGATCGAAAATGTGTACACATCTTTTAACTGTACTTTAAGACTTAGTATTAGTAAAAATATTTATTTGGAAAGGAGCTACAGCTGATCTCCGGGAGCTCTTCTCAAAAAAGACGTTTTGCGGTGATCACTATTCCTATCTCTGAACTGAATCCTCTGAAAATAAAAAAAAACCAAACAGTTTTCTTTAAAGTAATAATAAATCTAGTAATTAATCGAAGGAATAAGCAAAATAATTTTTTTTGACAAAATAGCGGTTTCTCAAAATAACAAAAAATGGATTTTTGACAAAAATTTCGACCTTAAATTGTTTATAAATAAAAATATATTTATCGGTGAGAAACAATCTTCGAGTAAATAGTAATTAAACTAAAAATATATATTTAAGACGTTCGTGCTAAAATTTGAGTCTAATCGGTTTAGCCGTTTTCGAGTATTAAATGTTGGTCACCGACTTCGAAAACACTATTTTAAGAAAAATGCGTTTAAAGTTTGAAAAGCACTTTACATAGGATAAAAAACACCTGAAACGCCTTTTCAAATTTGCGTGCAACTTCGAAAATATTCAGCGGAACGCTATTAAATTTTCTGTGTGTATTCTTAAAAACATGTACATTAACCCTCCGTTGTACACCACTTTTTAAACCTTCGGTTAGACACCTCGGGTCTAGCTAGAACCCTATGCATTTACATGCTTTTGTATGGGAATATATGGCACATGCGCGAACATTTATAAACATTTAAAATTTCTCACCTTTCTCATTGGTTTTGACATGCATTGAGCTACCTACAGAAGAAAAAATATTAGCTGAAAATATTTCGGTTTGTAAAGAAAACCATTTTTTGTTCGTTTTTTTTTTTTGTTTTTTATTTTGACTCATTTCGAAGAAGGTTGAAGAAACAAAATGCGATAGCAATAAAATTTAGGATGAAATATGAAATTTATTATGGGTTCGGGCCAAGGCAAGCAAAACATGTACCTATATGAGACTTTTGAGTGCTGTTGACATACTGGATTCTTGCATTCAACGAGTTTTTCGACGAACTTTATCGCCCCCTTGTAAACAAAGACGACAATCTGTTTTCGCTGCGAGTGTATCGGCACCGGTTGGTTGATTAACCACGATATACACAGGGATATTTATTTTTTTGTTGAAAAATGATTCCATAGCCAAATGAGTAGTAAATTGAGAAATAATGCTTTGATTATTCATACGATTTTCGATGTTTGCAACGACCAATGTATTCGATAAAGTCGTCAAAAAATTGCGCCCAGCATCACTTTTTCTAAGCCCATCGATTTCCTTGCAAATACAAAACGCTGCCAATGCCATGACATCCAACATGTTGCAAAAGAAAGCAAAGGTCCATCGACTTGTTGGCCGTTTTGATGTGAAATGTGTGACCATTTGATCCATACAATCCACGCCAGCTCTATGTGCATTATAATATAAAATAGCCGATGGTTTTTTTGTCTCGCCTTCACACTCTTTAGTATAATGAACAGCGGAAAGTAAATTGACCGCTTTATTCTTTTTTGGCAAATACTTGCTGATTGAAACAAGTTTTCCATGAAAACCAAATAATGACGAAAGCACTGGTCGAGAATTGTTCTTTTTCATATCTGGTGGAAGACAACGTTTGTTGGACCGTGTGGTGCCAACTAATGCGAGTCCTATAGCAGCGAGACGCTTAGCTCCATTCAATGTGACGAAAAAATTATCGGCTATTATTGTACGGCCGCTGTTTACATATCGGTTGGATAATTGTAGCATCACATTTTCCCCTTGATCAACTTCACGCTCTTCTCCTTCCGTTCAGCCACAATATAACTTTCCTTGCAACGGATACTTTGCTTTGGAGTCACATGCCCACCAGAATTGTATGCCGTAATTCGCCGGTTTTGATGGAATATATTGCGTGAATTTTGTTCGGTCTCGATATGGAAATAGTTGCTCATCGATAGTACTATTTTCATGCGGGTCATAATTATCTTTGAGGTTTTCATTCAAGATATTCCATATATCACGAATGAGCACAGCTTTACCGGTTCTTTGGCGAAATTCACGGTTTCGACTATTATCAAAACAAATATATCGGGTCAAAATTCTGAATCGATGATAAGACATAGCTGAACGAAAAATGGGCAATGAATCCGAATGCCACAAAACTACCGCTTTCTGCATTGTGTGTTGCACCCCATAGATATATGTAGATTTACCATAAAAAAGAAAAAAAAGCAGGTAAAATAGGCAAAGGTGATGTGTACAACCAAAGGGGCAACTTTTTAAATTCTTTTTTTCGTCCTGTTCCAGGATCCTGTTAAAATAGTTATATTCATACATCGACAGAAAATTAAATTTTAGGAAGCTACCTAGAAGCACAAGTCGTAAGCTATAAAAGAAATATGTTAAATTCTCGTACAAAGTCAAAAAAAGTCTAGCCAGAACCGGGTTTTTAACGGAGGGTTAAGAAAAAAATATAAAAATAAAATCGATTTTTTGAAAATTCTAACGTATATAACTCCTTAATTTTAATTTTCCATTTCCATCTATTTTAACAACTGCTAAAGCATATTTAAATCACAGGCCTCATCGCCAAATGGCTGAAAGATGCCATTGCTGAGCTTCCCGCCGAGGAGCGCACACCACAGGAGGCAGTGATGGATTTACCAAAGATATGGAGCTCATTTGTAGCGCTTGGCATTGGTTACTTTCTGGGCATATTGGCCATAGCAGGCGAATGGCTGCACAACGAGTATGTTGTGCGAAAACATCCACTCTACGATGCGTACAATAAGAATTTGTATTACAATTTTAAGCGTCATTTTTCAAATTACTAACTATCAACTAAATTACTATGATAAATAAATATTAAAATAAAAGCGCTGATTCATGATTCTACGGTGGTCTCTTTTCACTACGCAACGCTTTGAATGATAAATGAGAAGTGGCGTTCGGTTAAATGAAAATCAAAGCATTTGTGGTTTCACACTATTTAAGTAAATAGTTTCATATTTAATCTTTATAAGTACATCCATACATAAAGATATATTTTGTATAATTCTTGTTGTTCATAGACTCGTTTACAAAGAGAGTCCTAGCTCATGTTTGTTCTTAAATAAATATAAAAATGTAAATAATTAATTGTGGCAATGCCTTAATAAAAGATAAATACAGAAGTACACAATACACATACAAATATATCAGTTTTTTTGCTTGCAAAAGCTCTTGACGATTACAATACAAAACATATTAATACTTAATGTGCGGAATGCTTTCAGTGCTTGGCGATTTTACTGCGCATACTTATACAGAAATGTGCACACATACATACTTGCATAACGTACGAGTACAATACAAATTGAATGTTCATGCATAATTTGTTATAAACTTTATAAAACTTAGACATTAAATTATAGTATATTTAACACAGTAATCGCTTATCAAATAAAATGTGTCGCCAAAACCAATAGGCTTAGTTATGGGTGTACGCGTTACATCCACATGTGTAGAAATAAAGGAACAAAGAAATTAACAGAAGGAACAACTTTCGGAAAAGTTTATCACACTCATTTACGTCTTTACGTCTTTACTTTCCGACCTAATTTAGTTATGGCATATTTATTTTGTCCATGACTATTATGTTTGTTATGTTTCGCTGCGTTGCTTGAACGTAAAATGCCATTTGGTTTTGTGCGTGTTTCGAAGAGCACATCGGAATCTGTCTCAGAATCGCTCAGCGTTGTTGTGCGACAAACTGAAAGTGGGTATTCACACGTTTCAATACAACAATAAATAAGTAATAATGGCTAAAAAAAACAACTTACATTGCGGTGCCTCCTCATCATTGTTGCCAATTAATGAATATTTTTGTAGCTTTGGTCTTTTCGGTGGTTTTTTCGATTGTCTGCAGGCACAAGTAATGCCCCAAAATAAGCCGGATAACAGCAGAAAACTGATGATTACACCAACAAAAACGTATAAAATAGACCAATCTGCAAACAGAGCACACAAATTAACAAGCGCAATGTCTTTCTTAAGCCATCAACTCACCACAATTGGCCTCATCTATGCCCCAGTAATATGTTATGGATGGCATCCAGAATGCCTCGCACGTGCACGCACGCGTTGTGGGATTACAAACTCCATGGCCCGAGCATTTATTCTGGCACACAGTTGTGCGTATATCTGTGAAATCGGTGCCCAATAGGCCAGCATCGCGCTGAAACTTGTCTTTGAGTAGTTGCTCAACGGTCAAACCACTAACCGGGCGACTCTGACCATCCGGGTCGGTGGACTTAATAATGAAAAAGTTTAATGTTATAAAACAAGCATCAGTTATTAGAAATTAGTTCGAAGTACTCACCATTACATAGAAGACTAGAATTGTTGAATCTGCCCGTCGCCCATCACATTTAAGCGCACGCACAAATATTTTCATATCACCTAAAAGCAAACCAATCTTTTGCACTATCGAATTTAACTCGGATTGTGTCAGCACAGATGGACCCATGGGTAATGTTAATTGCACCAAATTCATTAATAACGGATCGGGATGTACTATAATGCTGACTACATCACTGCTGGAGAGGCCTTGTTCGTCATACACCGTCAACTTGAACACATAGCGACCGTGCACGAGGTTGGTTAGCTTAAAAAATGCGAATATTAGTTTAAACTACATACAGAACTTAACACCTAAAATGACTAGAGGAAAGCAGTGCATGCAAAATTCTATAGTGATTAAGTGCCGAAATGGGAAACTTCTTTGTTGCTTTGTTTTCTTCTCTAATCATTTTGAAGGTTACACAAATTTACATACAATCATAACAGGCTGCTTATCGCTATCGCCCAAAACTAGACCCGCTGCCAAGCTAGACTCCTCACGTGTCCACACATAACGCTCAACAGCCAAATCATCCGAGGAAGACGTGCCATTCAAATAGAGCGCGGAAAGCGGCAATGTAACGCTTTGGTCCCCACCGGCATTAGCGACAGGCGGCGCATTTTTCTCTGTTGCAAATTTAGAAGCAATAATTGTAGAAGCAAAAATTTCAAATCTGTATATATATCTATAAAGGATGGTACTTTTTCCAATAAGGCGTGACTTCTGTCAAACTAAATACATTTTTTTTCAGTATTCATTGACATTTCATCTTGGAAAGACTTACGCCTCAACAACATTTACAAGTCGTACAATTGGAATTAAGTCCGATACCTCTAAATTGATCACCCTTTATATGTATGAGTGTATACCTTGTACAACTTTTATCCAAACACTATCGGTAGCTGTATTGTTATCCTCATCAACGACGCTCAAAACAAATTCATACACACCCAATGTTAAGGAAGTAGCATTGGTGGCCTTAGATGATCTTAATAAGTTATTTTGTGCGATATTGAAGCGTTTGTCTACTCACCACCGCTGTGCTATTTGCCAGTACTGCTGTATTCGGTCCAGAGTTTTGTTTCCAATGATAAGATTGTATGCGTATGTCATCACTTGAGGCCGAGCCATTCAGAACAACCCAATTGCGAGGTAAATTTATAGTCTGCATAAATAATGATTTATATTTTTAATTTTCAAAAAGTGAGACTACAAACAAATACGATTTTATAACCTGATTGCCACCCGCCACAGCAACGGGTGGTGTGTTTGTTTGCGCCTTCACAAGAACGTGTACTTTAGCAGTACTGAATTGGCCACTACCATCGGTAACTTTCAAAACGAAAGTGTAGATGCCTTCCTCCAAATTTGAGAGCTGCAAAATACAAGGGAATGGCAATCGTTAGAGAAGAGGAAAAGCAAATCTAAGCCAACGTAAGTGTGCAAGTTGGGTTACTTTAAACTTTTCTAAAACATTTTCAAATATTCTTTAACTTTTAGTGCAATGAACTGGCGCTGTAGTTGTTGTTGTTGCAGCATAAACAATTCCCAAACATGTATGGGGAATGCTGCTGGAGTGACAGTTCTTAGCTGGATATGAATCCGGGTGGTTCCGGTAACGCAGAACCCACTATCGCGGGAATGTTGACGCTGTTATTTTTGTTGTAGCAGTATACTTAACCCTGTCAGTGCAGTGTACATCACCGGTCATCTTCGTCTATCTCATCTAACGTTAGGCCCAGGAAACTTGCTGTTTTGACAGATTGGGTGCAGAGGGAGAGGGGTGTTAAATGAGTGGGTTTGATAGGGCATGTGAAAAGTTGGTTAGTGTTGTTGTTGTTGTTGTTGTAGCAGCATAAACACTCTCCGTGCATATACGAGGAATGCTGCTGAAGTGACAGTAATTGGCCGGATATAAATCCGGATCGTTCCGGTTACGTAGAACCGACTGTCGTAGGAACGTTAGTGTCGTGCGTTGTGCCTTCACATGCCGGACATATGTTTACTATATCGGGGCCAATTCTGGATAGGTAGGAGTTTAACCTGCTACAGTATCCAGAACGTAGTTGGGCCAAGGTTACGCGGGTCTCTCGGAGTAGCTGGAGCTCTTCGTCTGCAACATTCCCATTGCAGCCGGTTCTACGTTACACCGCCGAAGTGACTTGCACTCTGGGTATTTCCCCAGCAAAGGCTGCTGCCCCAGTAAACTAGCCCTGTCTAGTGCACCGTGCCTTGGAGCTCTAATCTAGTGACATGATTGTAACTTTTAGAATTTTCTTAATGCAGAAAATCAACTTTTTTTTTTGGTATTAAACTATTATAATTCATCAAAAAACTTCCAGCGTTAAACTTTGTTTCGAGAAAACTAAACCCTTTTAATATCTAATAATGGGCAGGTTTAAAATTTTAAGAAATAATAACAAATTAACCTTTCATCTCACCAAAGCTTTTATGCTAATATGTTTTATTATTCAAAACTAAAAATCAGATTCAGAATCTTTGTTTGGTAGAGACTCCTCTCTAAGACTTTTGGTAAAGACTCCTCTAATAAATAAGAATTATTATAAAAATTTATAAAAAATCCTACAATTTAAATTAAACAGAAATATGCGTTGTAAGATAAAAAAACCTAAGCCAAAATTTGAAAACTTTTAAAGAAATTCCCAGTGCTCAAGTAAAATAATAAAATTTTGAAAATTATTATGTTCCATAAACCATTAAAACTAAAAAAAGAAATAATTAACGCGTACACTTCTGTTAGGTGTTTGGCCGAGCTTCTCCTCCTATTTGTGGCGTGCGTCTTGATGTCGTTCCACAAATGGAGGGACCTACATTTTCAAGCCGATTTCGACCGCCTTTTTTGGTTTTTATGAGGATCTTTTTCATGGCAGAAATACACGCGAAGGTTTGCCATTGCCTTTTCTAGACATTAGTGACGCAATTACGCTTGAATTTGTATGATTTTTGTGTGGAAAAAATGTACTACTAAAATACGAAAAATACTGCAATGCAAATATGTTTATTTACATTTGTAATTTACCTTTGGTTAGGTTAGGTTTTTGTGGCAGTCGGCTTAGAGTAGCCAAAATACTTAGACCAGGTAGGCCTTTTGTGGTACCACTGTGTAACACGGAAACCTTACTGTTAACTTTTCATGGAGCCAGTTAGACTCTCTTATGAAGCGTAGGATAGATCCCAACTCTGGATAGTTCCGTGAGAGATTCAAAAGAGTATTTTCCTAACAACCTTGCTCTACACCCAGCTAAGACTGCACAATTAGAGAGAAAGTGTTCTACTGTTTATTCCCCTTCCTCATCCCTACAACTTCTGCAGTATTCATGCGAAAATACTCTTAGCATAGAAGAGTATCTAACTAACAACCAATGACCCATGACACAAGGCACGACCTTCGAGATGTTCTCTCTTGAGAGGTTAAGCAGTTCTCCTGATCTTTTTTTCTCTCCATGAACTATTTCTCCAGAAGAATATTATTTTTTATTCTATTAAAGTTGCCATAGGAATTCAAATATTGTCTCTGCTTTCAAGCAGAGGAAGATTAGTACCCTTTCTGTTTAACTTATCGGCCTTGTAATTTCTTTCAATATCTCTATGAACCCACTCAGGGCTGACCTTGAACACGGTGCTAATATCATTTTGAGCTGCCAGGCTTTCCTGAGCAACCTTTGATTTTAGTGTAATTGATTTGATGGCCGCCTGGTTGTCCGACAAGATTTATTTTACCTACTTGATAATTAAACTGGATATTGAATGGATTTTTTTCTACTAGTAAATTTTGTAAAATAAATTAAATACAAATATTTCAAATCTAATTCAATAAAATAATTACCTGCAAATATGGTGTGCGTGTGTTCTGCATATCAACAGCTTTTGTGTCATCTCCCGCATCTTTCGTCCACTCCCAGGCGACGATTTCGTGGTCATCGGTGCTTGCGGTGCCATTCAAAGTTACATTATTGTTCGGTAGGTACAATATTACAGCATCTCCTAAAGAGGTTATAATAATTTTAGAAAATTTCTATAAAATACCTTAAACTCATATTATTGCAATACACCCCTTACCTGCATTGGCCACCGGTGGGTAGTCGGTGCCTTTCAGCACCGTAATATTAGCCGTTGTCGAATTCGTGACATTATCAGAATCGGATACCGTTAGTTTGAAAGTGTAATTTCCTGGCGAGGTAAGATCAGTCAATTGTAGTGTATTCACCTCTGGCAATTTAGGTTGATAACCAATGGGCCCCTGCACCACTTCCCAATGCCAGCTAACGATTTTATCATCGTCGGTGCTTGTACTACCATCTAAAATGGCATTTGTAATCGGTTGACGTATGGTTTGCTCTTTCGGCTTAATCATCACTTGCGGTACACGGTTAGTGCGTTTTTCTGGCAAGACTGTCACATTGGCCATAGCTTCACCATACGTGCCATTGTCACCGGTCACAGACACCTTAAAGATGTACAAACCCTCTGAGAGATTGGAGAGTCGCACTTTTGATTGGCTCTGATCGGAAATGGTGCCGTTCATTGGACCTTTGGGTTGTGTTATTAGTGTCCACAAATATTTATATTTGCTACCACTTGAATTCTCATCGGGTACAGTGAATGCTGCCAGCGTCACCTCTTTCTCTGGCAATCGCACCTCTTTTGACACAGCAGAAACCACCAATTTTTTATCACTTTCTGCTTTCACTGTGGTGCCTGTAATATGTTCGGCGTCATCATATTTACTCTGCTCAACAACAGTGGGTAAAAGTTCGGACGCAGCAGCAGACATTGAGAAACGTTGTGGTACGATTTCCTCCATTATAGGATAATCAGCCGCCGTTGCTTCTGCTGGAACACATTCACGCTGATGATTACGTACACGTACTAGACCGGCAATGCACTGGCATACACCAGTTGCCGAATTCGGTCGTACGGGCACACATTCCTCCTTTGGTCCACAACGAGTGTTTGTACCCAATTCGGATAAATCCAAATCGCAAGTAACGTATTTATTTAGATCGGGTGTTAAGTTTGTACCAAAGAAAGACAGATCATCATTGTTCTCAGTTATTGGCATTAGCATTTGTTTTACACGCTTTTCAGCTATAGGAAAATCCTCTTCATCGTAGGAGGCCGTATCCTTTTTCGAGAATTAATATTCGACAATTTTATATCTAATATGTATTTTAAATCCCTAAAGTACTCACTTGATTTCTGCCTAAGTAACGAAATTTGTGCGGCTGTTTCCAAAAGCTCAATGAATTGGACGGTCTTTCACTACCAATTGTGGCCTCGGAGTCCTCTGATGGCAGTAAGTCAATGCCCCCACCACCACTTTTCATTTCTTTGATCACGTCCATCCAAGTAATGTTGTCATCATCACCAGCACGCTTACGCACTGGACTAACCAACATCATTTGTAAACGTAGCTTCGATGGCGGCCGCTGCTTCGGCAAGCAGGCCTCATTGCTGACGCACCGTACATGATAACATTTTCGTTTGAAGATAAAAACCAAATTACAGGTGTCATTGGTGCGCGCCTTCTTACAACAAGCAGCTAGACAAGAGAGCGCATCGACATCTTCGCCCATGCCTGTGTCTAGTGATGTGTACTCTTCGAAGGTGCCCGCATTTGCCTCCTCACGCGGCGTTGCATTGTCAAATACATAGTTCAACATGCTGGGACACATTGCCAGCACTGCATCCGCATTGCGTGTACTCACCGGTACATCGCTTGTTTTTGATGATGTTGCTTCTGCCTCCACTGCATTGCCACTACTAGACTGCAATACATTCTGAGTTGTTGTAACAACTGCAGTGACTACATAACTAAAAATTATAAGTAGTGCAATTGTACGATAACAACGCAGACAAACTGTGTCAGTGGAATACATTTTACTGAGTAGTTGTACAATTTGTAATTTTGATCGACTGCTTTCAATTAAGTTCACTTATCTACAACTAAAGGTTTATATGTGGTGCACGGTTGAATATACACAATTGTTGGTGTGGGGTTCACCTAAGTTTATCAAACTCTACCCTTCATAATCCTGCTGAAAAGTAACAAAAGATTTATTATAATCTTATCTACCTTGATTAGCGTAATATTGTATATCAACTTATATTTTCGCTTACTCTCGTGCTGGTGTTTTTTCTATCGGAAATATCCAAAAAAATTTCTTCCAGATGGAGTTTATTGTTCTTTGTCCCTTTTTATGGTATTTGTCAAAGCCAGCTGTTTGACGGTAGTAACGAAAAAGAGTTGCATATCAGCAAACTTAAGAAGGTACCGACTATACGTTTAACCTAAATGGGCAATTTTAGCTTGTATTAGCTTATTTGAGTTTGCATATCTGAGTTGGGATATATTTTATTTAAGTTTATTTCATTTGCACTAATTTAATCAAACATTAAAAAAAATTAAAAAAAAACATGTTCTGCAAATTAAAATTGTCTAGGCCATTCTAAGTTTGCCTTTACAGGCGATCATTTCGCGAGAACAATAGCAATACATTCACATATTTTTTACCAACTCATTCACAATTCTATCATGGCCTTCACTCAATTGTAAACCCAAACAAATCGAAGTCAGAGCAAGTAATTTGTACATTGTAACGGCGGTTGTAAGTGAATTGTCTTAATAACTGTCTGAACGCCTAGGTCATTCTAAAACTTTTGAAAGCTAACACTTATTTTCAATTGTCTACAGAGAATTCCACAGTGGAGTGAATACAGAAGGTGTGGCCAACATCAGATCATTCACCGGCTCTCGTCGAATTTTGGAAGAATTATCGCATTTCAGCGGTTTGTTTACGGCACGCGATACGAAGACCTATTGTGTGGTGTATTTGGCCTATTATATATATATAATTGGCGCGTACACCCTTTTTGGGTGTTTGGTCGAGCTCCTCCTCGTATTTGTGGTGTGCGCCTTGATGTTGTTCCACAAATGGAGGGACCTACAGTTTCAAGCCGACTCCGAACGGCAGATATTTTTGTGAGGAGCTTTTTCATGGCAGAAATACACTCGGAGGTTTGCCATTGCCTGCCAAGGGGCGACCGCTATTAGAAAAATGTTTTTCTTAATTTTGGTGTTTTCACCGAGATTCGAACCGACGTTCTCTCTGTAAATTCCGAATGGTAGTCGCGCACCAACCCATTCGGCTACGGCGGACTATTAGTTCCCATTAAAGCTCAAAGTGAAGGTGTCATACCAACCCGTCATAACTTTAACTGCAAAAACTAAAGAAAAGGTAACAAAATGCATACCACAATGCAACACAAGCTTCGGCTATGGCACCAATAATTGATGGCATAAATATCGTTACGGTTAAAGTTATGGCGTTATGGTATGGCACCTTTACTTTGAGCTTTGGACTTAAGGTTCGTAATTTGATATTAAAATTGGTGGATGAGATCAAAATATACTTTTAATATATTATTGTATATAACTTAATTTACCATTTTATTTGTTTCATTATTAATTAATTTTATTTACTTAACTTTATTTAGTTTTATTCATACATTTTTAATATCACTCCTGTTCATTTATCTGGCAACACTGGGAAAATGTGTCATCTGCTAGCCCTCGAATTTTGGACTCTTGTGGAAAAATTATATTGCAGTACATTTTATTTTTCCATCTCACAACGTTAAAGAATTTAACTTAATAACCAATTTCAACAACTTTATCTCACATCATAACGTGTGAACAAAAACCGAGCCAGGCAAGCACCCAATACAAAAGGCGCTAAAAATGGTGTTCAACTTCACAGCCTTTACTTATATAGTAGCTTTGATAGGCGATGCATTCTTAATATTTTTCGCAATATTTCATGTAATCGCGTTCGATGAACTAAAAACAGACTATAAAAATCCCATTGATCAATGCAATAGTCTGAATCCGGTAAGTAGGGCGGGTGCATGTCTGCTATGAATAATAAGCTGGCAGCTCAATAATTCCGAAGCCCGTCTATAATTTTGTCTAATTATAAATAACGAAAGTCATGCTAATTTCTGCTTTCAGTTGGTGTTACCGGAGTATTTACTTCATATTTTCCTCAACTTATTGTTCCTTCTATGTGGCGAGTGGTTCTCGTTATGCATTAACATACCCTTAATTGCATATCACATATGGCGGTAAGTGGGTTACATACACCAGCTTTACCTATAACTTTGATTTATAGGATTAACTGGGTATTTGTATAGTATTTAGTCTGTTGCAATGTGAGTTAAAGTGTGAAAAAAGCGTATGCATAAACCATCACGTGAATGTTTCCACAACAATTTAGCACCAGTTTCGGAGTCAGCTTTTGAGTTTCACAAAAGTGCATAAAAATTGTACAAGAAGTATTTTATGCGTTTACCAAAAAACTACATGAATGTCTGTTTTGAAAGTAAAAGAAATTCAATACCTTAGCTTTGATACATTTAAAACACATGTGCATACACTTACATTTATGTAAATTTTGAATACCTTACAGTTATAAGAATCGCCCTGTCATGACTGGTGCAGGACTCTACGATCCAACAACAGTGCTCAGTACAGATAATTTAACAAAAAATATGCGCGAAGGTTGGATTAAATTGGCTATTTACCTAATATCTTTCTTCTACTACATTTATGGGTAAACGAAATTTGGCAATGTATAACTAAAATGTAATTAATTCACACTTTTGTATTTTACAGAATGGTTTATGCGCTAATCTCTACGTAGAAGTCAAGCGTAGTGCAGTGATCTCGACCAAAAAAGTAAAATTTACAGCTGCAATCAACTCAACACTTCATATGAACAACCCAAGTGATTATAAGCTTAGTTTTGTGTAATTAAAAACGTGTTGCAAGAAGAAACGAAAACAAGTCATTAAGGTATTCTCAAATATTAAATGTAAGAAAGATGAAAGAAGCCATATTCTTGAACTTCAAAAAGCACTACATGAATTGAGATTTTTAAAACATAATAACGAAAATAAAAACGAATAAAAATCTATTAAGTGGTCATGTCAAACAACTTCAGTGATCATTAAAGTTGCAAGTTTTGTACATTATATGTAGATTTATCAAAAATATTAAAACGTATAACATTTTAAAATACGAAAGATTTCTTTTATCTAATCTCGCAAAGTAAAGATAAAAGTAACATGTGCAGCTGGGAAGTGATAAAATTAGCTTTTTGAATTTCTGATTTCACTTTGCTTTTGCAGATGGGTTTAAACAATATTTTCACACTTACATAAATAACATATGTATGTGTATGAATAGGTAACTCCGTGTATGTTCTCAGTAGCGCACGCAAGAGAGCGCATTTAAAGAGCGTACAACGTTCCTTTATGTTGCGCTTTGGCAATTGTAGATCGATATCTACATATTTCTCGCACATGAACCAAAAATTATAAAATAGGCTTTTTGAGGCCACCACTAAAAGGCATTAACAGCAATGAAACTTGACAGTGTGTTGGTTGGTTTTAGAGCAGCATTACGAAATTAACTATCAGCCTGCTTGCCCACGTTCTAATGTCGATCAGTGGTGGTAAGCAATTCGTTGGACGTGCGTGCTGTCGTTCCCACGACAGTAGGTTCTACGTAACCGGAACAACCCGGATTTATATCCGGCCAAGGACTGTCACTTCAGCAGCATTCCTCGTATATGCACGGGGAATGTTTATGCTGCTACAACAACAGCAACGTACTTATATTTCTTTTGTTTACACAACAAATTTGTGTGAAATCTCTTACAATGTGCCCAGGCACACATATCATAACACTAGCATTTGAAATTGGATTGTAATAAGTAGGCCCCTTGTTCTAATTTTATTTTTTTAATGCCCCTTACTTTCATTTAATTACACTTCAGCAAATTTACTTATTGCCAATAACAATCTATATTTTATTTAATTTTAAACTTTTAAGTGTTAATTTTTAAATTTATAATTACATAATTCGGTTTACCGTTACATTACACAGTGTCATCGCTTGGCTTCGTTGAAAATTTTTAAAAAACATTGAACTATGTATATATTTTGCTCTTGGCAGAATTATATTATAAAAAGTTTTACACGCCATACGTAAATATGGATGCGCCCAATTACATGCGTTAAATATGTATATGAATAGTATAGTATATATTTAGGTAGTTAGAAACCCACAACTTTACGACCACGACTCTGCAAATGTTAAAATCCCATGGAACAGAACCTAACCGTTATTACGTTAGAAAAACGACGAAGAATATGAAAAAGAATATCAGTACTGCGAAAATTTTAATCATCAGCCAGCGGTTTTTGGAAACAGTTTGGAAGTACTTCAATATTTCGCCGTGTGCTGACTCGATATTTAGTTCGGCATCTTGTATATTTGTATCGATACGTTCCACAGTCTCTTCTTGCTCTTTAACCATATGTGCCAATTGTTGGAATATACCGCCGAGCTCGACAATAGTCGATTCAATATTCTGCATTGTCTCCGCACGCTGTTGCACGTAGCTATCGGAGTCATCATATAATGCTATCTGCTGTTGTGTCTGCATACCTGTACCACCTCCTCCAACCGCACCCAGCAGCGGTGTTGTGTCACTGGTAGCCATATCAATGCTTACGGCTGTATTCTCTTCGCTTAACAGCAATGAGCCTTGTTTCGCTGTGCTCGAACGAACAGTGCTCGCAGCTATTGGCGCTTGCCCAAACTGATCCCGTCGTGCTTTTTGCTGTTTGAGATTCTCTGTACGTACTTCTAGTATCTGCTTAAAATCGGTGCCCATGCTAGCCAATTTCGATTGCAGTGCGTATACCATGTTCGAGGAATGTAACTGTAGGTGTTTGCCAGAACTCGTACGACGTTGGTCTTTCGAAATTTCTTGCAGGCGCGCAATTTGCTGATTAAGCGCATTCAAATCGCCTTTAATGATGTAAGTTAGTTCTTGAATCTCTTGCGGTCGATCGTCAAAGAGACTCTTCTTTTTAGCCACTGCATTGAGAGACAAACAAAATGTTTAGTAAACACATAATGACAATAAGGAATATTTCTATTAGTAACTTACATAGCGTCAGCTTTTCCAATTTGGCATATGCGCTTGCTATATTCTTGCCAATATATTTGGCAACCATCATAAACTCTGAATAACTCTGTACCTCTTTCGCTTTGCGTGGATCACGTATATTCACAGCGCGTGTAATATTACGCGACTGTAATGAACGTATGGCATTATTAAATTCACCTGTTCGATCGCGTGAGGCCATAATGAAAATTTCTTCTTTTTCAAATATTGGTTCTTCTTCTTCTACGTCTTCAACTGTTTGGATCTGTGGAATATTTGTGTATGGACTCAGTTGGGTATAGCCACTATTGTCTTGTGCAGGATGATTTCCTGTTACAACTGCGGCCGCAGCACTTAATGGTTGTTGTATAAAATTTCGTATCGCTTGGCCAGAACTTGCTTGCAAACGTGTAGATATCGAGCGGAAATTCCACTGTCTATTTGCCTTGCGGTACTTATCGTCTGGATCTATTACCGTACTATTATTATTGCTGAAGTTATATTGTTGACCGTTGTTGCTTTGCTGCGTGTAGTCACCAATTAGTATGGTTGACTCCTCAGCTGCACTTCCACCAAACGATTCTTTACCACTTACTGTGGGAGCAACAGCTCCGCCAAATAGTGGGTTTTTGTACTGTTGTTGCTGCTGACCTTGAGGAGCAACTAGTGGTGTGCTCTCCTCAAATGATCCTGCATAGAATCTTGTAGTATCTTGTTGGTAATGTCGGCGTCGTGTTGGCATCTCATAATCTACGAATTAGTTGTGAGCGTTTCGTCCTTGTGCCTCTTCTGGTTTTTCTTTTAGTAACTTTGTATGTTGTCAATAAAACATTCGTCACTTATTCGCTACCCTGCATACGCACATATATTCGAAGTTCTATGCAGTTTTGCAACTCACGCTGAAAGTTGTTGGAATACAACTAAGGTATATATTTTGATTGTGAAAAATAGAAATGTATTTAATTATTTCACGTAAAAATATCACTTGGTTTTTGTTTTTTACAATCTATGGTGATTTTCTGCGTGAAAGAAAAATAAAGTATATAAAATAAAACAAGGTGATACGTGTCTTCCTCGTACAGCTGTCAAGTCAGTACAAATGAGTGGCAACTAGTAGTAACATAGATGGCGCTCTTAACTTATTATGAGGTATTTTCGGGTCATTTGAGGATTTTCAATTGTAGGTTGGACAAATATTTGAGCAATTTTTTTTCTTTTTTTTATTAACTTACATTATTTTGTTTGAAATTTGGGAGTATCTATATAAGAGGGCAATGCCAGACATTAGTTGCCAAAATTTAAAATTTAATTCAAATGTTCACATTTGAGTTATTGAAATAATTAACAATATTTAGCAAAAACTTCGCTGAAAATATTAAGAATACAATGCAATTAGTGTACGAGTTGTGTAATAGGGAAATTGGGACGCTATTTTATTCACACAAAGTGATACAAAATATCAATTCTATCGATTTTTTTTTTTTGTTAATAACTTTTGAACGCTTTAAAAGAAATACGATCCGTTCTTGCTATCTATATTTATTATGTTGATAAAATTTGCCATTCGAGTTGTTAACTAAATAATTATCTAAATATATAATATTAGCCTTTCTAATTATTATTCAGTCAAGCTGTTTGTACTTTTTCTCTTTCCTGATCTGGTAAGTTTGCTTTTCGCAGTTTTATCAATTTTCGAACTCGAAGTCCAACAATCACCTGCCATTCGGTTTTTTCTCCAAGGAATTAATATATTTAATTTTTATAAAACAAAATGACATTATACCACTTTGGAAATTGTGTAGCACTTGTTTATGTGCCCTATTACCTCACCTATAAATATTCTGGGCTGTAAGTCACGACTAAGATTTACGAAAACATCGTCCACACTTCCATACAAACAAATTAATTTTATTAAACATAATTACAGCTCGGAATATGGAGCTTTTTGGAAATGCATACAGGCTGGAGGTATTTACATATTCACGCAACTATGCAAAATGCTGGTGTTGGCTACCTTCTTCGATTCCGATACACTAAATGGTTCTGGTGAAGGTTTCAGTTTCTTGGCGGTACGTATATTTATGTAGGTGTATACAAATTGTTTCCTTTAAATAAAACTTTATTTTTACATAGGAGTTTTTAAAAGGCAGTGTGAACGTCGCTGACTTACTTGGCTTCGCTTTAATACTTTCGCGCATACCCGGCAAAGGACACAATAAGTTAATCACTACCGGCCTTGGGTGGGCCGCAGCAGAAGTGATACTTTCGCGCGGAATTATGCTCTGGGTAGGTGCACGTGGCACCGAATTTAGCTGGGTTTACATACTTAAATGTCTAGAGTCGAATGTTTTATTGGTAAGTGAGAATATGCTATTAAAAGATAATATGTTATATGTATTTGCCTTTTTAATGAAACAGGTGCAACACATTACTACCGCTACTCTAATGTGGCTCTTCTCTCGCCATGATCTAAACAAGACACTGAAACCATTAGTGACAATTCTGTTGGCGCTAACAATATTTAAAGGTGTTTGGCTGGAAGGTATGCTAAGTGTGCTCACATTTGGGCCATGGTCCACTATTGCCGTGAAGGCGCTGATTGCTTCCATTATGGGCTTTATGTCGCTACATGTTTACACCGGATTAGCACAGCAAATAGGCATTTAAGTGATTTCAAGGTGACCCGTTGCAAACTATACTAATAAGTAGAAATATATTTAAAATCTTACAAAGAAGAAAAAGATTTTGTTCTAGCTAGAAATTTATAATGTAGCTAAAAAGTTAACTACATACCTAAGATCATAGGGGAAACATTTTTTTTCTTAATTAAATGCCTTTAAAATATTTCCGATTGAAGTTCATTTATTTTTAATTTGCCTCGACCTATAACTAATATGAAATATATGAAATGAACAAATATTAAATACCATTTAACAGTTTCAATATACTTTTTAACAAATTTAACAAGTTATATAATTTGAAAATATCAACAGCAAATGCGAATCGCATTAATTTTTAGCTCGCATGTATGCGGTATCCATTGTTGCTTCTCCGCAATGATATTCCATTTACTTCGTTTTTCTGGATTAGTTTTGCCGAAGCGGCTCCCAATTGGATACTTTGCAATTGCAGAGAATTCTGTTTTGGTAGTAATACAATAAATCGACTTGCAGCAAGCCCTAAAAGTACATTCTCTTTTTTCAAATCAAGCTCGTTATATATTACTTAAAATTAATTATACTTAATAGCGAACCGAATGCCTTGGCAGCTTTCTTTCGAGCCAACGTGGCGCGTTGCAAAAGGTATTCCACGGGTATTTCGTCGCCGAGAACTTTTTTTGAGCGCCATAAATTCAATAACTTTACCATTACATCAAAAGGGCTCCACTCGTCTTGGTCATTAGACGGGGTCTAGATATAAAACAAAATATGCCGCAGTGCATTAAATACAGGAGTATTACATACCGTCTCCCTTATGGCAGAAGCATTAATGAACAAAATTTTCAAATTTTGAGTTAATGGCTTAAATTGATTGACCTTTGGGTGTTCGATATTATACCAAAATTCGGCATACCATACGGACAAGTAAACCACAAATAACTATTTATATCAGAAACCAAACATTCTGATTTTCATAGTGCAATGAACTTGCAAACTTGATTTCCTACATTTTCATTTATACGCATTCATGTCCCTTACATAAAGGGGACGATATGTAGATTTGTATGCAAGCTTACACAAACATCTATAGTGCGTTCTAAATTATTGTTGTTATTGCAGACCGCACTCTCTATTGCATAATTTGGCGCTAGTGACATCTGATTGCAATCATTCTCCTCTTGTAGACAAGGAATATTTTCCGGCACAGGAGTTTGCAACTTTTGACGACTATTTTTTAAATTATATTTTTCACATTTATTCCAATTTTTGTAGATTTGAGTAGCTAAGTCATCTGTGATTTCACAATTTAAAATGGCTCGTAATAAGTTACGATAAGTGGAACGCACTGTTGAAGTTTCTAAACGTGAGCGCGATACTTTGTTCTTCAATTTGAGTCTCCTCATTGAAATGCAGCTGCGAGAACTACATTTTTTGATTCATACATGCATATTTATTTAAATAAAAGCTGTTTTTTAGTTACCTGCGATGAAGTTTACTTAATAGATCGCTGGCAGATGGAATAAACCTGTCATAGCGTTTTCCACTCGACAAATTTCTTTTTGCACTCCATTCAATTATACCTCTCGTTTTTATTAATTTTGCCTTAATATTAATTTGAGCTTGCAATTGCGTGTGCATTTCCTTTTGACTTAGTTCAGTGCATTCATCGATAATTACTTTTTTCATTTTAAATTTTGCATTGTTGGTTGCGGCGCTGCCCTGTTGTAGAAGGAATGTGAAAAATGTAAAAGGATGCACAATTTAAAAAATTTGGGCATGTGAAGAGAAAAAATACCTGATTGCAAATGTAAGAAGTATTTGTTGCTTTGGGTAAGACTTTTTCAATTGATCTCATCCTATCAGAAATGTTGTCTTCAATGGCCGTATCGTTATTGCTATTAGCAACGTCGCTAATTAAAAATTATTACAGCCTTTGTAAAAACTAAATTATTTTCTAAGATTACAATGCACCTGATTTTACTACTGCTGTCAATACTATTATTTTCCAAAGTGCTTGTCACATCTATGTGCGCCTCACTAAGATTGAATAAGTAAAGCAAGAATTTCCTTGCCACTTGTAAACAATATAAACAGCGCCTCAACTTACCTACTAATAGTATTATTATTGGGACTGACTTCTGTTTCATTAATGAAATGATTGTCCACGCCCTTTTCGACTGCAATTTCATTTTCATGATGTTCGTGGCCTCCTCGAGTCATATCGTATTCCGTTCCTGAAACAGTGAAATTAAATTTCATGATTCGAATCCATATGCAAGTTGTAAACATGCTTTATGTGTAATTTAATTTTTACCATGGGAAGGCCTGCACTTTTTCTCGCAAACGCCCGAGATATCCATCGACTATGTTTCACAATTTGAAAAAAAAAGGTTTGTATATGCATCAGTAATTTGTATAATCTATTCATTCACCTGTCTTTTTAGTGACTTCATGACGGGTACAGTGGGCTTGTCTGTAATTTTTGTATTATTACTGAATTTTTATTTTACATAAGTTAAACATAACCTTAACAGGCATACCTGAAAGCATCTGTAAAATTGTAGTTAATTCGTCTGCTGTGGCATTCCCAAATCCTTCATCTTCATCTGAACGGCCACTTGGAATATCAACTTCATCAATGGTAATCTCTCGAATATGAATACAACTTGTCCTGTTGTAACTATCTTTTTCCATCACCTAGTTAAGATGTAGAAAATATGAATGACGCAAGTGAATTCATTTATAAACTATCAGGAGCATTTCATTCACAACCTCTTCTGTTTTGCTCCATTCTACAAAACTTTCTGTTTCATCCAATAACTGTTTGTAATTTCTAAGGGATACATCCGTCAAGGAATGTTTCACTGTCTGCTGCCTTTTCCTTTTCGAACGATATGAAGTAGAGCAACTCGACGGTTGGCTAAGTTAAAGGAGGTTTTTGGTTTAATCTAGAATAATTAATAATTATTCATAGTATATACATATAAATACCTCCGCTTTCTCGCTTGTAATGTGGACCAACCATGGCTTTGAGCCACTAATGCTTCCGATTTGTCTATTAAGAAATAAAATATGGATGAAAGTTGAAGTCGATTTCTTGTTTAAAGATGTATGCATCCATCCATTGCTTACTCAACAAATCGTTCACTTGCAATTCATGTACGCGTAAAGTGGTGTAGCAGAGACCCGATATGGAGCGAAAGGAAAGGTCTTCCGTTTGGCGTCTACGTGTAACATCCAGCGTGTGTTGTAGATCATTACGCGTCTGTGTAATGGCTAAACGCAATTTCTCACTGTGCGTGGTTAGGTGAAATGACGCCTGTAAAAACAGTTATGTACTCTGTTATGCTACAACTTACCAAGTTTTCACAACATTCATTGACACCAATTCATGAATATTCGGTAAAGAGCCCTTTCTACTTGTTAATCCTAATTCCTGGAATTCGGCAAGCATTTTGGACAAACAATTCTTCAGATTTTTTCCAATACCAAAATTTAGATGTAGTAGCTATTGAACTTGTTGAAATATGGCGACCGTTAGTAAACGGCATTTCCGGCCGTAACGGCACTTGACTCTGCTTTGTATATAGCGTAGACATTTTCTTTTTGGTAAATGTTATGGAAAAAATAATTTTATGAATAGTTAACCAGAATTGCCAAAATCATGATTTTAAAATCTATTGCAGCAATAATTTCCTATAACTAAACGGAAATACTTGAATTATTGAACTTTTCCAGCTGACTTCCTCTTATTGCACTTTGTAGCCTAATGCAACCCTGTCAGGCGTAAACAGTAATTCTTGTCAATTTTACTTTGACCTCAGATTCTACATTAATTGTAAAACAAATTTGGTTTGTATTCTGTTGTATTTGTGTTGCTGCTCTGCTATCGTTGGTTGCTATCACCAAGTGTTTTAGTTCCGTATACATACATTCCTCCCCAGAAATTCTCAGGAAATTTATACATAATCCTGCCATCACAAGTATATTAGATTTTTATTTATAATGGTAAGTATGAAACAATATAATTTTCGCTTTTCGCTTATAAATACTGAATATGAAGCTGTTACAATTAATATGAATCGTTCGTCGTTGCCCATCGGCGCAGCAAAGAAGCGACGTTGACGTCTGCAAAGGGTGCGGAAAATAACAGAACTTCTAGTGAATCAACTGTAATTGATAGTAATGTTGTTATTGTATTTAATTGGGGTTTTGTTTTGTGCACTTATAATTATTGTTTTTTTTTATCGATTGACTAATGTTCTTGTATATTACTCAGGGCGATAGCAAAATTTGTGACATTAGCGATGATGTGCGTGACGCATTAAAGAAATTTCGCTTCCGTAAAAGTACTGCCAACTCTGCACTAATATGTGAGTAACTTGTATTATGTTTATACATATGTACATATGAATATATTTAACATTTTTATTTACTACATATACAAAATTGGCGGCAAACTTAATTATGCAAATGAGTTTTTAGTAGGTGTGTTAAGCGCTTTCTCTTGTACATACATTTGTCTTTTTTCTCAATTTCGTTAGCAGTTTCGTTGCGTTGTTTTACTGCTATTTTCTAAGCACAAAGACAGTGTCAAAACAAAGGTGACGATTATGATCATACACATCTTTACACCTATGATCATATATAATAAATACGATCTTTTCTCAAATTTTGACTACTTTTTTATTATTCCAATTATCATACTTTTTTAATATAGTTTCAAACTTTATAAAAATTCGATAAATTTTCATGAAAATCTCAAACTTTTTAAACACAGTTAAAAAAAAGGTGTGCATTCGTCACATAGAGAAAATGCGCAACATCGGCGTGGGGAAAAATGCTCAAAAATCAAGTGGAATTTTGAGCGGCATCGGGCTTGCTCTTTATTATACTGAAATAAAATTAAAAAAATGTAATATAGACATAACTGGTCCAAATATTGTGTGTTTATTATTTTGATCATGTGTGTGTATATACGACATTTTTTGTATAGTTTGTATTTTATGTTGTTAACTTAAAACTAATTTAAATTACACTTTATAAAGTATCAGTATCAATATGTCATTAATAATATTAGCATACGTCTTATTTATTTAGTAAAAGTCGATCGCGAAAAGCAACTTGTTGTTTTGGACGAACTCTTGGAAGATATCTCCGTGGATGAGTTGCAAGAAACACTGCCAGGGCATCAGCCTCGTTACGTCATTTACACATACAAAATGATTCACGATGACCAAAGAATTTCATATCCGATGTGTTTTATATTCTACACTCCGCGCGACAGTCAGGTAAATAGGGTCCAATTAAGCTATATTGAAAAATTCAAACTCTCATATGACTCTTTAATTTCGACAGATTGAACTGCAAATGATGTATGCTTGTACCAAAAGTGCCCTCCAACGCGAGGTAGATTTGACGCGTGTCTATGAAATACGTGAATTAGATGAACTTACTGAGGAATGGCTCAGGGAAAAACTCAAGTAAACACATCCAAAACATTTGACAAGATTTCCAATTGATAAGCAATATTGTGTATATGTTCGTTGGGTCGATAGCGTGCATGGAACTACCAAATTACCAACGATTTTACACCAAATATGTGTAAAAATATTAATGAAGAATATAATTCAAGTATATATTATAAATAGCAGGGAAACCACCCAAAAATATAATCATAAGATTTGTTTATTTTGAAATCCTACCGTGAAAAGACCAAATTGTCAAATACTTAAAAATATTCCATGACAAAAGTGAAGTATTTCATTCCCACATTTTTTTTATATACATTAAAGTAGTTTTATAGCTCAAGAGTTGCGTTTGCGTAGAATTTGTAGTAGATTAATAATAAAAGAGAAAACAATATTACATTTTATATAACAAAAGAAGCTGTGCTTGCCAAATTTAATTTTATTTACTTTGTAATGCTTCGTATTTTTTAATTAGATTTTTAAATATATTGTACGAGGATATTGTACGTGGATTTTTAAAGGAAATCTTCCAACTTTGTATACACTTTATCAATATATACGTAAAAATAAATATACATACATATATACAAAAAAAATAAGTCGGTAAGCATTACCTCCATTATTGTAGCTAAGATAGAATATGAAAGCGTGGTATATTTCGACCGTAGGTCTATTGTGCCTAGTGTTGTTCCAATGCAAATAACAACAAGTAAATACTCGATGCTCTGTTAAAATACTGAGTACATTTTGTATTCGAGTCCTTCATTCAAGTACTCAAGTGACAGTTAAAAACTTTACTTGCTTTTCTTTTAAGAATGTCGGTTTCGAAAATACATCAGTGAAGATGTACTGGTAGATCGGAGCTACAAAAACGATTCGACCAAGTAGAGTTCCGTAGTACCATTATTATAGGCTCTACATTCAACCGCATTTACATCAGGAACCCAGTGGCCCATTCAAAAGTAGTCCAGAAGATTGGAGGGCTTGCTAAAGCTATTAATGTTTCCGCGTTCCCGTTTAAATGAGTCGAAAGAGGTAATTGTGAGAACGAATGATTTTTGAGAGCATCACCGAGGTCTCTTTTTGGGGCAAAAAAAAAAAGAAAACAAAATACGAAAAATAGATTCACGAATTTTCGTGATATACTTATAACAAAGAAAAAATCTGAAAGGCACAATTCCAATCCAAAATAGCAAAAATGTTTCTCTGTGTGAATTTTAGATTCGCATAAATGTCGAGTACTTCTCTCCAATACTGGTGCAGTATCGATACAGATACCGAATACATGGTGGTACTGCTTCTCATACTACCTCTTTCAGACCCAGTTCTGTTAAGCAGTATCTATGACGCCACTTGACCGGACTGAACGTCTGTGCGTCTTCCAGCTCATGGCTAGACTGGTATGTGCCCAGCAAATCTGGCGTGATGTTTCTGACGGGTTGGGTCCAGAGGATAGACGAGGGTCGTTAGCATATGTTGTTGTTGTTGTAGCAGTATAAACATTCGCCCATAAATACAAGTGTATATGGGGAATGCTGCTGAAGTGACAGTCCTTGGCCGAGCTCATCAAATCCGGGTCGTTCCAGGTAACGGTAGAACCGACTGGTCGTGGGAACGAGAGGTGTTAGATGAGTGAGGGTTTGATGGGGCATGTGAAGAGGTGGTTAGTGTCTTGCGGGTTACCTTGGTCGCTAGCTTATGTCCTAAGCCAGTGCAGGGGGATTCGCAACCTGCAGTGACCAGTTAGAATGCCTATGAGCATTCTTCAGTATGTTCTTAAGTTCCGTACCCTTTGTTCTCCTCTTCTTGTTGTTGTAGCAGCATAAACATTCCCCATATTTCCATACGGGGAATGCTGCTGGAGTGACAGTCCTAAGCCGTATATAAATCCGGGTCGTTCCGGTAATATAGAGTCGACTGTTGTGGGAACGTCGTTCCGGTATCATAGAACCGACTCTTCTTTGATGTTGTGTTGTACCAATGAGAAAGAATATTCAAGTCCTCTAGCTTTGAAACCGCCGTCTCTGGTTAACCCACGAACTAGCTCGTTTTCATCTACGCCCTTATGTCTCAGAACCCATAGGAGCTGAACGCGATTTCCAACCCCTAAAGAGTTTATATATTTATATATCCCCTATTTGAGGATTTAACCTTGAAGGATGATAAAGCCTTGAGTTCAACTTAATTATCGCTTAAAATGATAATGCATTCATTGAAGAAGCTTCACCATGAGTGACTTGGTTTCGTGGTGTTTCAGTAGTAGATCGGCATCCAGTATGAGTCCTAGATATATAACCTCACTTACTACGTCGACTACTACCACCCTTTCCAAAGAGATTTTACATTTTCTTATTGATAGCCGTTTTGGAGGGGTCAACTGCGACGAACCATCCTAATCGGGATCAGAGCTTTTTGCAATATGTCGCAAAGGGTATTTCAAAATATTAAATGCCTCGCTTGCATTTCATTAGCAGCGAATGCCCTTATCAGTTTGTTCACACAGCATTTGTAGTAATTTGTGTGCAACTAAGCTTTAGAGTAGAAGTGATAAAGCTTCCTTCGATGGGCAACCGTTTATTTTAAAAAAATATTCGCCATATTTTTTAGTGTTTAATGCTTTGAGTCTGATTCTTTTTAGAATGGATGCAACCGCTGTGCTGCATGCATCATACTTAGTGTGGCACTACTTTGCGCTGATGGCGTTGGGGGCGGTGGAGGTGGAGGTTGCGCTGCTGCCAACATATGCGCCATAGACGGATGATGTGCCATATGTGTTGGATGGTTGGGCTGCAGTGGCGTGTTCAACGACAAATGATGCGTGTGATGAAGGCCGTCGTGAGTGAGAGTAGCATGCGTTGGTGGTGGAGGAGGCGGTGGTGGTGCATGATAATGATGTGGCATTTGAGTGGTTAGTGGCAAATTCAACAAATTACTATTGGCGTGCGTGCGAAAATGGACACTTAAACTACTCGCCGAACTGAACTCTTTATCACAGTCGGGACATTTGAAGCTTTCGTGAAGTACGGAAGTGCCCGGCACTACATTATCGGGCACTGTGCCACCGACTACTACCACCGGTTCAGGACAAGTGGTGTCAACTGCCTCATCCTCGTCATCTTCGCTTCGCTCTTGTAGTGCATGCTGTTTTCGTTTGTGAGCTTGCATATCACGTTGCCGACTGAATGATTTGCCACATATATCGCAATGGTGATTCTTTAACTGTGTGTGTGTGACCATATGTTTAGAGAGGTCGCCGGCGCTGTAGAAGGCCTTCTGACATACCGGACACAGTTGATCACGTATGCCAGTGTGTATCTTTTGATGCGCCTGAAAATTGCCCAGTGCAGAAAATTGTTTAGAGCAAATCTCACATTGAAATGGACGCTCGCCGGTATGTGTACGCTGATGTATGTGCAGATTGTACTTTTGCGCGAATCGTCGAGGACAATAGTTGCAAGCAAATGGCTTCTCGCCAGTATGTGTGCGCAAATGCATCTGCAGTTGTGCGGCACATTTGAATGTCTTATTGCATTCAAAACATGTTTGGGGTAGTTTTGGTATGGGTTTTGGACCACGTCGCTTATGTTCTTCAGGCGGTTTGCGTTGGTAACGTGAACGGCGCTTACTGAAGTAAAAAAAAAATAAATAAATGTTGGTAAAATAAGTATTGTTAATTATTATAAAAAATACTTCTTTTTCACATTATCGCCAACATCCGATTCGTCCTCAGAATCGGGTTCCAAATATGTGTGGGTTTTATTACCCAATGATGTAATAGGCAAGTCTGTATTAGTCTCGGCATCACAGCAACTTTCCGATATAATAGGAAAAATAAAATAAAATATGAAATAGTGTACATTGAATACTTTTAAAATTACGTTTTCATTTACCCGTATCCTCGGTCTTGCAGGCCCAGGTACTGCCGCAGTCTCATATCGGAGTTCTCACATTCCTGTTTGAAATGATACGCCACGCCCAATCGATAAATGCAATTATTGCATATAACTGCCGGTAAACCATCACTTTTATAAACCTTTAAAAATTATAGTTCCAAAGATATTTAAATTAAATAATCCAATATGTTTGCTTGTGAAAATACCCTTATTTTAGCGCACATCATCAACATTGTGCAAGGCATCATCGCAAATTCAGTGCTATAAATGGACGTAAGAGCACCCTCTTCTAGGCAGACCCGACATATTTTATGAATATTATAATCCATTTTATTATTATTTATATTTTTATTATTTTTAGTTATATTTTTATTAGGAACTCTGGATGAAAACAGAAATCATGCTATTGTTTACGAATGTGGCAATAGGATTTATGAAAATGGGTGGTTGCCATATCGAAACGAATGGCGTATTAAAGGAAGTTAAATTATAAATTTTAGTATACATTGATATTTTACAAATTTTTAATTTATTGCTTATATCATATTTTCTGCAGTTATTTATGCGTTGAATGACAAAAAAGTTGTTTTTGAATCTGTTGATTTTATTTTTGAACACATAATGTTGAGTTTAAGCATGAGCTGTTCTTAAATAAGATTATTGACGTTCTTTAGATACTTATAGTAAATAATATTTTTTTGGGATTACAGAATTTGGGTTTTTTAGAAAATAATATCTCATACATTTTAAATATTTTTTACTCTTAAACCAAATAAATAAAATCAAAAGAATGATTGTCAATATTATTTTTGTTGTGCAATACAACCTGTGCAACACTTTAAGATACGGCAATATCGACAGACCCCTAATCTGACATTTGTGACAGTTTGTTGCAAAAGCAGCCAAGCTCACATAGTTTAACTGCATTGCCGATGACTTCCTTTCTAGTTTATTTCTTGAAGGTATGCGTACTTATTTTTTGTGAATCATACAAAAAAATCTCTTAACATCAGTGAAATTCAATGACATTTGTTCGAATTTACTTACATAGTCCATTGATAGATAATTTATGCTTGTTATACCAAATAGCTAATGTGAAATTTCCTTTTTCATCTTCTATTTTATACGCATTCAACTTGGTGTATTTTCGTCGTACTTGCAACCCAATTATGGACTCGCAATACGCTATTGCTTGGTATTCCTGTAGCGGACAAAATGGTTCAACGCTTGACTTTGAGAAGACGTCTGTCGTATAACACCAAATCCAACAGGAGACGTATGTAAGTAAATGTGGTTTAAAAATAGAGCTAATTTGTGTAAGGAATTACGCCGGTGGCGAAAAGTTGGCATTTGTTTTTATGCAGTGCAACCAGTTTTAGTTGCGTTCTAAGACTTACCCATTCGCTTTGGAGATACTCGCAACATATATTTCTTTCGTATCTTCCAGTATTGTTGCAAAATTGTGTTTATCTTTTCGCTATCACTGCATGTGATTCCTTACATATCGAGTAGAACATAGTAATATAATAATCTTTAATTTGCAGTGTACGTACACCTGGCGGTCGTCTGGTATACCAATATGTGAAGAAGAATAAGACCGTGCCAAAGTGTGGTCAATGTAAAGAGAAGCTAAAGGGTATCCGCCCCACACGCCCATGCGAACGTTCTCGCCTGTCGAAACGTCAAAAGACCGTTGCCCGTACCTATGGAGGTGTTTTGTGCCACAGGTGTCTCCGCGAGCGTATCGTGCGTGCTTTCCTTATCGAGGAACAAAAGATCGTGAAGGCGCTAAAGAGCCAACGTGAATTGGTGAAGGTGGTCAAGCCCGTTGCAGAGAAAAAACCCGCCAAGGCGCAAGCTAGTAAAACAGCGGGAGGTAAATCGGCTGCTAAGAAACCCGCCCAGAAATCCACTGGCAAATCCAAGAAGTAAACAATAATTGATGGATAAATATTGAATGGGGGTGATTCTATGGTCGAAGTGAAGCTGAGAAGAATGGGTGTAAAAATAAGTTTTACGTTGTACGTTACACTCAAAAACGTATGGTATAAAATAAAGAAAACGCTATTCTTTTTTAAATGTATCCGAATTTTGTAATTCATTTAGAGCAGCTTAAATTGGCTATTTTTAGTAGTTTGGATTAATGAAATCGATCTTTCATTCAAAGTTGTCCAAAAGCTTATAACTGGTTTATAATTTAATTGGCTTAATGCTTATCGATAACGCATTTTTACTTTTTAATCGATACAAAACGCAACCATGTGTTTACTTTTATCGTCTACTCTTTGTCGCTGTCATTTATACTTTTTCGATGTGTTTTGATTTTCTGAAGCAATTTCAATTAAAAATGGCCGAAGTGTTGTTGTATCGCGGACGCAGTCGCGCTTCTGTTTTTAGTTTGGTGCTTTTCGCCGCATTGCTATTGAAGTCTGAGTGTGGTAAGTGGCTTAGGCATTTATTAAACTTACAAGTGCATGTAAAATCCAGTGAATAATTGCAACAGATTGCCATACATAGCCGTGGTACTTCTGTGGCTTCAGTGATTTTTTTCGCAAAATGCTAGCATTCCGTGCGGGTGTGCATGTGTGTTATCAGGTGCGTTGCACACGCTCTTTCTCACACAATGCTAATTGAAATCGCGCTCTCAGCGTACGGTTCGAATGTCAAAAGAAATTCGATTATATCGCCATCTCGTTCACTACGATGCACAAATGGGGTTAAATACTATGTTGTTGAAGTTTATTGAAATGCGCTATTGAACGTTAGATGGCACTGTTTGTTGGCGGGAATGGTCTAGTGAAATTTTCTGGACAATTTTAAAATTGGTTATGATCTAGAGTTAAGAGAATTGCGATGCACAAAATCTAATTCCCACAATTACCTAATCACTAATTTGGTCATGTTAAAAAATGAAAGTATTGATTGTCAATTATTTCAGTTGTAATGGTTAATGGTAGTTAAGGGTTAAGGTATGGGCCTTTAGCACTGCGACCATATTGATCTATTGTGCACCCTATGCTGTCTATTGACTGGTTAGTATACTTATGAATTGTACCAGCTCCTTCTGAGGGAGTGATTGAAGGTTTTCATCTGGAAGCATGAACTTGTTTAAAAACCTTTTCCTTCTTTGCGTCAACCCCGGACATTCGATGATGAGATGTTCTATAGACTCCTCATCTTCGCAGCAAAATCTGCAGGTGCTGGTGTTAGTTATGCCTAATTTATGTAAGTGTTTGTTGCAGGTGAAGTGACCCGTGAGGGCGCCTGTCAGAGTGCGAATGCTCTTTTTGTTTAGCGTGAGGACCATGTTAGCTCTTTTAGCGTTGAAACTTAGGAACTTTTTGGAGTGTCTAAGACCCTCTACGTTGTTCCAAAGCTGATTTAATAGAGTTTTGGCCCAGTATTTTACTTTTTGTTTTACGCTGTTTTTGTTGAATCCAAACATGGGACTAGGTCCGATGAAGTTTACATCTGCCCCTTTTTTGGCTTGAAAGTCTGCCTTTTCGTTGCCGTCATATCCCTCATGTCCTGGTACCCAAATTAATGAGACATTGTTTTTGGATGCCAGGTTATTGAGTGCCTTATGGCTTTCTAAGAGAGTTTTTGAGTTGCAGGTATAGCTAACTAAAGCTTTTAGAACTGATTGGCTGTCCGAGAGTATTCTAATCTTTACTCTCTTGTGGTTTCTACGTTGCATGATGTTTGCTGCACCTTATGGTGTCCCTGGTGAGAGTGAATGATTTGTGGATTCTGGGCCCCACTACTCCTGCTCCTACACCATAAGGTGTTTTTGATCCATCAGTGTACCATTTTTGTGAATCATCATTCATCCATTTTGGGTTTGTTTTCCACTCGATCTTCTCAGGAAAGGTAACTGTGTATCCTTTTGTGAAACAGAGCGTTGGGTCAATGTGGTCTGAGACTTGAGCCTTGCTTATGGTGTTTTTGATTTTATTTAGGATACTTAGCTGACCGGTGAGGTTGCCTAATTTGAAATTTGCTTTCATGTGTAGCATGAGTACTTGCGTAGCTGCTTCCTCTTGGATTGCTATATGAAGTGGTGGGAGATTAAGGAGTGCTTCCATGCCAGCTGTTGGGGTAGTTCTCATAGCCCCTGTGATGCATAGGCAAGCAAGCCTTTGTACTTTTCCCAGTTTGGTTATCGCTGTTTGTTGGATAGATTTGCTCCACCATACTAGTGCCCCATACAGTATGGTTGGTCTAACCATTTGGGTGTATACCCAGAGGGCCATACTAGGGCTGAGGCCCCAGGATCTCCCTAGTAATTGTTTGGGCGTCCACAAAGATTTCGTGGCTTTTTTTGTTATATTATTTATATGTGAATCCCAAGTGAGTTTTTTATCTAAGGTTAAACCTAGATACTTGACCTCTTCCTTTAGTTCTATCACTGTTTCATTTATTTTCAATATCGGAAACTCCAACTTTCTTTTTCTTGTGACGGGGATAATTGTGGTTTTGTTAGGGTTGATCGACAGCCCCTCCTTTTTACACCATTCCCATGTTGCGTTCAAAGCATTTTGCATTAAGTCTGTTAGTGTCCTTTCATGGTTGCCTTTTATTATAACAGATATGTCATCTGCATACCCAATGGTTATAAATCCCTTATTGTTTAGGTGCTGCACCAAGTCATCAACTAGTAGGGACCATAGCAGTGGAGAAAGAACTCCTCCTTGCGGACATCCCTTTACTGTTGTTACATTAAGTTCAGCTTGGCCTAACGCGGCTTTAATAGTTCTCTGAATAAATATTTGGCTTATCCAATGTGTTAATATAGGGTTTGCACCTTTTTTCTCGAGTGCTGTTTCTATGGATTTGCAATTTGTCCTTAAAGGAACAGAGGGCTATTTCTCTTTGATTTAGAGCCTTTTCTATTTTGACAACGAGTGTGTGCAGTGCTGTGACTGTGGATTTCCCTTTTTGGTAAGCAAATTGCAGCTTATGGAGGGGTTTTTTGAAGATTACTTCTTTTCTTAGATGGTATTCAAGTAGTTTTTCCATTGCCTTTAACATGAACGACGATAGACTGATTGGTCTGTAAGATTTTGGAGAATCAGGGGGTTTGTTACCTCCCTTAGGAATAAATATTAACTTCACTTTCCTCCATATCTTTGGAATGTATTCCAATATTAGACTAGCTCTGAAGATTTTCACCATGACTCGGATCAGTTCCACAGTGCCTTTGAATAGAAGTGCTGGGAATATTCCATCCGGGCCTGGTGATTTAAAGGGTTTAAAGGAGTTAATTGCCCACTCTTTCAGTTGTAACCAAAGAAATTTATCTCACTCCACTCCAGCACTTACTGTCTCTTCACCAGCATTCCCCGCACATGTATGGGGAACGTTTATGTTACAACAACAACAACCTTTAAGGGTAGTAAGTAGTCCCTCATGGCCCCACTATGGCTAGCGCCGAACTTTTTGACTCATTGGAGGTCTTGCAAACTACTTCACTCACCTAATACCAATTTGTACCCGATTTTAATGTCGTTAGATTCCCAAGTTTTATGGGTCTGAGACTCAAGCTCATCTAAATTATATCAATCAAAGCAAATGGTCAAAGAAGGTGTAACTCGATCAGTCATCCACATCCCTACCACTTTTATATAAACCGTTCGATGTAGCTACTTATCTGCCGTCTGCTTTTAAGCCAATCAAGAGATATTAGGAGGAGAAATTTGGGGCATTGAGCAAAAAGCTCAATTGTAACGGCCAATACTCCTACTAAACAAATGCATTTTTGTTGCTGTCATTCTTTGCTTGCCATCTTCATTTTATTTAACATCTCGGTTCTATTCATTCCTCTTAACCATTCTAACGAATAAATTCTCCTTTGTGCGTAATACCATACCATTTTCGTAGCGAATCTCTTCCAGTTTGGTAACAGGCAGCAACTGGAAATTCTGCAAGATACCCACCAGTATAGCTTTTATCTCGAGCATGGCGAATTTTTGGCCTGCAAGCATGAAAAAACAAACGCAGTTATGAAAATCAATGTTTTTGATTTGTAGCTTGTTTTGTAATTAACTAACCAATGCAATTCCTTGATCCTCCGCTAAAGGGTACAAACGCAAACGGGTGACGATCTATACTATTTTCGGGCAGAAATCGATCTGGATCGAATCTCAAGGGATCCGGAAAGTGCCGCTCATCACGCATTATATCAAAAATGTGTATGTTAACTTCGGCACGTGCGGGCAATATCAAACCGTTGAGTTCCGTTTGTTGAGTGCAATGGCGGGCAATAAAGGGTACTGAAGGATAGAGACGTAGCGATTCTTTTATAACTCGATCCAAATATTCCAGCTTATTGAAGTCGAAAATGCTTAGGTTTGGCAAATCTGCAGAGCAAAAGAAGTTGGGGGAAAAGTATTTATTTTTGTAAAATGACGCCCATACACATTAACTTAATCTTGGGTCGTAGATAACGGATCTGTGTACCGTTTGTCTAGATCAGAGCCAAAGCGTATTCATAGAAAGAGAGTTCGCTAGAGCAACAACAACATTTAAATGTATTGTATTATATTTTGTTTTTGCAATTTGGCAGTTGGATAGTCAAAATTTCAATGAGATTGCAAACTAACAAATGAGACAACAACAAAGCAGCAGATCGCTGTTAACAATCCAACCAGCAAATCACACGAAAAAAACAACAAAACAGCTACATTAGCGAAGTTCACCTCCTGTGGAATCGCCTTGATTAGTTCATTTTCAAGTCATTTTGAAGGCCCCTGCGGTATGATTAGTTACCATATCCTCTATTGCTCACCGGAATTCGCGACTTCGCGATAACATTTCTCCTGTATTTCTTGGTGTGCGGCCAAATTGACTAGCGTAAAAATGAGGCAAGTGGATGTCGTGTCGTAGCCTTCAAACATAAAAGTATTCACTTCATCGCAAATGCCTTGATGATCAATAACACCATTCGACTCGGCGTAGAAAAGTGTGTCCAACATAGCATGACGCTTACGCTTCCCCGTTTCATCGCTAAAAAAGTGCATAATTTATAAAAATTAGTGATTGCTTAGTAATTCATAGGAGTTTTCAATAGTGATATGAATGTGCAGGGTCAGGCACTCGAGTGAAATCAATTAAAAAGGCCATCAATTCAATGTAAAATATGTGTGAAAATAATACAAAATTAAGAATCAATTTACTTTTGCTCGATCTGACCACCTTTTGCCTTGAGACGGTCCAGAAAGGAATCGCAAGCTGCCCGAATGTGACTTGCACGCATTTTGGCCCACTCACAATGGGGGAACAATGGCTTTTTTCAGCGCCTCGAGACTGGTGCCTCTTTTAGTTCGGACCTTGCTCTCCAAATGGTCCATCGGATTCGCGTCTGGTGAGTTTGAGAGCCATTATGTGGACGTTATGAAGTTCGAAACGTTGTTTTTTTAGCCATTCTTGGTTCTCTCGAGCTTTGTGCGCCGGTGCCGAGTCCTGTTGAAACGTCCATGATCTGCCACCGAAATATTTGTCAAAATACTTTCCCGATAATATTTCGCATTGACCTTGACGATGAAAACGATTGGAGAGCGCCCATCTGCGGTTGCAGCGGCCCAAATCATTACCTGTGGCGGATGCTGCCTCCTGGTGGCCAATCGATGACTCAAATTCTCGTATGAAATTTGAAAAATTTTCTCGTCAGAAAACATAATGTTCGGAAATTGACCGCTTTCGGCCAAGCGAAGCAACTCCTGCGCTCTCTCAAGTCTGACTTGTTGCTGCTTGGTGTGAGATCATGCGCCTTTTGGATCTTGTATGGCTTGACTTTGAGACCATTTTTCAGTATGCGGCGGTTGCTACGGTTAGATATTTTCAGTTCTTTCGCCATTTGGTTGACACTTCGTCGGGAATTTCGCTCAAGTCGCTTCTTCACTTTTTGAATCATTTCACGTGACGTTGTAGGCTTTTGATGACCACCTCCATGACGTTTCGCGAGGCTACCAGTATTATTGTAACGAGTAATGGTAAGATAAACAAAAACTTTATTTACTTTAAGGTGCTCGAGCTCACGAACAATCCCTGGTTGTGATTTTCCAGCCAAATATAATGCAATCACACTATTACGTTTGAAATCCATTACTGATTTTCTTTTTTCGCGTTTACAAGCGGCAAAATGCTTCCGCGCGCTTGCACACATTACTCTGGACTGTCATTTAGCCAACTAACAGACAGCTGAAGGTCGTGCATCAGCTGCGCGAACGGTTTGAAGTTGGTTACACTTCGAGTGGCGGACCCTGTATATTTACCTCCCTCCAATCCTACTTGGCGTTTATATGGGACACTTTTGAAAAAAACTACAGCAATACATTCACACTTTTTTACTAATACATTCACAATTCTTTCATTGTCTTCGTCACTGCCTATGATTTTTCGAAGGCAGTAATTTTTTTTGCAAATGATTCGACGTACGTCACTGGCCGATTCGGCAACGTTTCGTTTTATGTAATTCACAAAAGAATCGAAGTCAAGAGCAAGTAATTTGTACGATAGGGTTCCCTATTCTCCAGACTTGGCTTTCTCGGATCCCTCGGACTGCTATTTGTTCCACAATGTGAAAAAATGGCTGGCGGGAAAAAGATGTTATTCAAACAAGGCGGTGATTGCAAAAACGAATTGCTATTTTTCAGACTCGGACAAATCCTATTATTCGGAAGGGATCAAGACTATGTTGAAAAATAAAAGAGGTACCTCAAAAAAATTAAGCAGTTTTTGTTTTTGCATGGACTTTTCAAAGGACCTTCGTAATGCAGGTTTTTTAAATGGAAGGCAAAAATAATTGGCCCGTATAACATATGAAATAATTAAATTTATTTTTTAATGAAATTATATTTAAATTATTATATGTTAGTTGGGAAAATTTTCGAAATTTTCTTTTACTTTTAGTTTCCACATACAAATTTTTGTACCGTTATAATTAGCATCACTCGAAAATCGTTTTTATATTGGGTAGTCAAAAAAGTCTTTTCGTATTTCTAATCAAACTTCAACTCTTTTTTTTATATTTATAATGAACTCTATTAAACCAAATATGTACCATTTTGGTCGACCACCTTGTGCCATTTTTCTTCTAGAGACATTATTCTATCAGTGTAAATTGTGGTTTCTCGGCGAAAAACTGCGACAAGTAATTTTCTACAGGCTTCTCTTGAAGCCAACTTTACTCCATTAAGGGGTTAGTCTACTTTGTCACTTTAAAATTTTTCAATTTTTTTTTTTGCATAATTTGAAAGTATATATATCCAGAAATATTGTGTAAAAATTTTAAGAAAATCCGAGCACTCTAACTATTTTTTTTTACCTGAACATCAGTACCTTATTTCGTCTACCTGCGCGTATAGCGTGCATTAAAAACTTTAAACGCGTTTTTCTCAAAACAACGTTTTCAAAATCTAGCTCCACTGTATCTCAAAAACTAATCAACCGATTTTCATAAAATTTGGATCACCTATTCTAGACATAATTTGCACCAAATTGACGCTCGGGGGTTTTGAAATTTTAAATTTTTACTATATATTTTTTTAAATATGCGAAAAAAAAACCGTTCTATCAAAAATTTTCCATTTTTATCAGCCATTTTTTTGTCTTCATTAAAACCTAATATCCGAGGGTCATTTTGTAGCCAGTATCTTACTGAATCTGAAACATTTTGATTTTTTTGTTTCAGACAAGCCGTTCTTGAGTTCTGATGGAGCTGCCTCACCAACCCATGTTTGCTGGACGTTACGCTTCACTGCTATTTTTTTACTAAAAATACTATAAAATTGAATAAAAAAAATTTATTTCTGAATTTTAAGACTTTATTTAATAAATCAAACAAATTTTATATTACTATCATTTATAGTTTTCTCAAAAAAAAAATCACGAATATAGCCTTTTTTCGAGTCTCCAAAGTAGACTGACCCCTTAAGGGAGTTCTGCATTGACCGAAACAAATGGTAGTCCGATGGTGCAAAGTCTGGGCTATTTGGTGGATGCATCAAAACTTCCCAGCCAAGGTCTCCCAGTTTTTGCCGAGTCATCAAAGATGTGTGTGTGGCCTAGCGTTGTCCTGATGGAAGACGACGCCCTTTCTGCTGATCAGTTCTGGCCGTTTTTTCGATTGCTTGCTTTAATCCCATCAGTTGTTGACAGCAAAGTGTAGAATCAATCGTTTGAGCAGGCTGGAGCAGCTCATAGTGGATGATTCCTTTCCAATCCCACCAAACACACAGCATAACCTTTCAAGGCGTCAATCCTGGCTTTGCGACCATTTGTTGAGCTTCACCACCCTCGCACATTATTGTCGTATTTGATCCACTCTTCGTCTCCTGTTACCATTCGCTTCAGAAATGGTTCGATTTCATTTCGTTTCAGCAAAGAATCGCAGATGTTAATTCGGTCCATTAAATTTTTCACAGATAATTCATGTGGTACCCAAACATTGAGCTTCTTTTTGTAACCAGTTCAAAACCGTTTGATGATGAATGTTTAGTGCCTTGGCGATGTCATGGCAGCTTATGTGACGGTCCTGGTCTATCTTTTCCATAATTTCATCGACTTTTTCAACGATAGGCCGACCGGAGCGACGTGCATCTTTCACATCGAAATTTCCAGAACGGAAGCGAGCGAACCATTGTTGTGCTACACGAACTGATACAGCATCGTCTCCGTAAACTTCACAAATTTCATTGGTGGCTTGCGTGGCCTTCTTCCCTTTTTTACACAAAAATTTCAAAATATAGCGAATTTCTTCATTATTTTCACTAATTTTTGAAAAGCTATAACTTTTTTTCAACTTCTCCGAATTTAATTTTTTTTTGGTTAAATGAAGCTTTAAATGTCACCTTTCTAACACCATATAATATGACACAATGTGATTTGTAGCACTGGAGATAGATGACTCCAACGACATCTATTGACAAAATACGAAAAGACTTTTTCGACTACCCAATATATTTTTTTAAGTGAAATGGTGTGTATTTAAATGAGCAAAAGACTTCACATGTTGAGCCTATTTGATCTAACCTTAAATTTTTACCCCAAATTCGACATATTTGTGAATTGAGAGTTCCCTAATTTCGTACGATAAACGGCATGGAGTAAACTATGGTGCGCTAGGCAGGCCTAGTTTACTGGGGCGGCAGCGCTTGGCCGGGAAAAACTCGAGTCATTCCGGTGGAACCGCCTGCATGGGAATGAGAGTCTATTGAGAGGCATGGAGTCTACTCAGTTTTAGTTCATTGCGATCGACTTAAAGTTCCGACCATTCACGAATCACGAATCATCACACACGAAATTCTGTTGTTTGTATTTTTTGTTGTCATAACTTTACTGCCTTTGGGCATTGCCAGTTCAAAAAAAAATTCGATATACTTACACCATGATTTCGAAAAAACAAAGGTGGCGTCGTCCGAAAACTGCGACTTTGTTCTTTGGGAATTTGACATTTGAGTGACATCGGTACAGAAAATGTATAAACCTTTCCGTACAAATTGATTCTATCATTCTTAACTTTTTCACTCTCTTTCGCTAATTATCCCTTTCCTTTTGTTTTGTTTATTTTCTGTACTGACGTCCCGGCCCTTGGGATGACACAATCTTGCATTCTGCCACTCTTATACTCACTTGTCGTCTTTCACAATTTGTCCACAGTGGAATTCTTCGCGTTTCTTTTTGATAATCATGCTGCTGAAGTCATGTGCCACCTTCAAGTGTTCGTAAAATGCTTTATAATCTCCAAATAAGTAGAATATCCAATCTATGTACATTACAGGGTTACAGAGACGGTTCACCATCGAATATTCTATGTTATGTATGACTTTCCGGTATTCCTCGCTGCCGGGTATGTCGTCCAAAGAGACACCAAGCGCAGTTTCTGTCAGTTTAAGGCAAAGAAATAACAGATTAATTAAAATTGTAATATTTTTTTCGAACAGATATGAAATTAAGTGACATCCCTGGTATACTGTGTTGTTCAGAGTGTACAACCTTGGTTTATGTCAGCCGGACATGGCCCCTTCAGCTAATATTCCCCGATTTACATTTCACACAAAGTTTATGGAGAAAAAAACCCCAAAACGTATTCGATCTTATGACAGTTGAGTCTACTTTAATGGCAGAGCCCGAATTTATATCCGAGCGAGGGCAGCATTTCTCAAAAATTTACGAGAGTTCACTGATCAGAATATTTTTAGATCGTTGCTGAAACAAAAGCCAGGTTAGGTTGAGGTGACTACCGACAATGTTGCCGGCGCACATGCGTCTGCAATTTGGTCATTTGTGGTATCGTATAGATTCAAAGCTCTTCTTTTTTAAGCCTGTACATAGAATTAAGTTAAAAATATCTGCCGTTCGGAGTCGGCTTGAAACTGTAGGTCCCTCCATTTGTGGAACAACATCAAGACGCACACCACAAATAGGAGGAGGAGCTCGGCCAAACACCTAACAGAAGTGTACGCGCCAATTATTTATTTTTATTTTTTACATAGAGTTAAGTGCCATTAGCAGCTACCGTATCTTATGCTTTCAATTCGTTGAAAGTCGCTACATCCCAAGTACTATGTCTTCTCCTACATTGTGCTGGATAATCGCTCAGTAGTTGCCTGACCTGGCGCACACGCGTATTGGCACCCACGTCACTGTTGACAGTTATGATTTCGAGGTTGTAAGAGGCTTCGTTTATCGAGGAACCAGCATTAACACCGATGACAATGTCAGCCTTGAAATGCAACGAAGAATCTCTCTTGCCTGCAAATGCTACTTTGGACTAAGTAGACAGTCGAGTAGTAAAGTTCTCTCTCGACAAACAAAACTAACAATTTACCATGCCCGGGCTTTCATGCCCGTTCTAACGTGTGGCGCAAAAACTTGGACGATGACAACATCCGATGAAGCGACGCTTGAAGTATTTGAAAGAAAGATTCTGCGCAAGATTTTTGAACGTTTGCACATAGACATAGCGCAGCGAATAAAGATGCAGCTTCGATGGCTGAGTCATGTCGTCCGAATGGATACAAACGCTCCGGCTCTGAAAGTATTCGATGCTGTGCCAACTGGTGGTAGCAGTGGAAGAGAAAGACCTCCTCTGCGTTGGAAAGATCAATTGGGCATTTACTTCGCTTCACTTGGTGCGTTCAACTGGCGCCGGTTAGCATGAGAAAGAAATGACTGGCGTGCTTTCTTAAACTCGGCCAAAGTCGCGTAAGCGGCTTTCGCACCAATCAGGAAGAAGAATAAGTTGCCTGGCCTTTGTTCTGAAGCTCTTTTGATTTGCTCATGTTGACTACGTCATACAAACCCCTATAAAAGCGAACTACTCTGCCAACCCGTTAAAGGGATCTGCGGGTGAAACCTTATCTAATTTGAGACATACTGACTGACTTTTATTTCATTTTCATTTCATCGTCACTAGAGAACTCCTCACTATACTATACATAAGGGGAAAGCCACTATTCAACCAAGCACCTCCTCATTCACATGTACCTTAAATCAGTACACCTAACAACACTCGCCTTTTGATCAGAAATCAAATTTTCTTGGCCATAAGATGATTTCGACGACAACACTTGACATTTTCCATTTACCGACTTTAGCAAGCTTTCAGTTATGAAAGCTTCATCACTAACAAAAGTGTAAGTCCATTATTGTGTGCTATAATAACAAAAATAACAATAAAATGTAACTTCTTACCACAAACACTATTCAAAGTGAATTCGGATATTACATTATTCAAGTTTACTATTTGTTCATCCTGTGAGTGCACCAATTTCACGAGCTTTAAGCTTTCATTTCTACAAGTGAAAGTCCAAGAGTGGTCCATATCAAAATTATAGTCTTTTAAATCAAATTAGATTAACGTAAAACTTACTTGAAAACCTCAATAAAACTCTGTAAAATGTTAAAATGGAAAGCTGGCGTGAGTAGTTTGCGTCTGTTGTGCCAATGTTCGCCTGGAAAAATGACAGCAAAAGAGTGATTAGTTTGTGTAAGAATTAAAATTCTATAAATAAAAGCTGCGAAGTGATTTTCTGGTTTACCTGCACTCACAAGCAGTCCTTCACCCAAAAATGGGCGCATTAAGTCATAGATAGGGCCTTTCGTTATTAAAGTTTGGCTTTGGAAAACTTCTTGTGCATCTTCTGGACTCGTTATGGAGTAAACATAGCATTGGAGGAAATTCATTAAATAAGGTTTACCATTGGCACGGCGATAGAGGTCACGACACCAATAGAAAATACCCTCTAAAATGAGAGGAGAAAAATTAATAGATATGAATAAGGGATTAGAAAAAATAAAATATGGAAAATAAGAATTGATTTCGTAGTGAACACAAGAACAACACACAAAAAAAAAGAAGAAATTTCTTCCTTATGTTCCACGACAGTTGTTGCTACAAGTCCACATGAAACAGGTTCGATCCAACAAAGGATTACTGTTTCAGCGTTTCGAGCGGCATACAAACGCTCCGGCTTTGAAAATATTCGATGCGGTACCAGCTGGTGGTAGCAGAGGAAGAGGAAGGCCTTCTCTGCGTTGGAAAGATCAGGTGAAGGTGGATTTCGCTTCACTTTTTGTGTTCAAATGTCTTAAGACCTTGTCGCTCCAGGTTGTTGACGCTCAACAGTCACCATGGGACATTGGGACACTTTCTATACACAATGCGTACATTCCATCACAAGGGATAAAAAAAGAGCCTTTATTCGAGTTCAATGCTGTTGCAACCGGTTACATTACTCGATTAATGTTCGACAACAGACAACAGTTCCACGTAAACGGCTGAGCGTTAAGGAAAATGATTATGCTACTACAACGACAGCAACTCCAGTCCAGAAATCCACACCTGTGAGGAATTGCAACTGGAATATTCTAAACAGGTACCGAAATACACTGAATTCCATAGGAGATCCAATACAGTAACTGAATCGTCGCTCTACTTTTCCACTCCAGCGCAAGTTTTCTATCATTTCATGTCCACAATGGGTTTCGAACGCGGAACTAACCGAAGTGTATTTATACCCTAATCCATTCAGCTACTGTGGAAAAGCAAACAAATATTAAAAAAAAAATTCATACTCATTGATTCAACATCAAAGTTCAAAGTGATCAATACCAACAATTATAAATACATACGGACATATTTCGGTTCATTTTAATTAATGCCCATAGATTTTATTTTTATTAAATTTATAATCACATTTTGATTACGGTAGTCGATGATTCGTCGCCTTAAAATCAATTACAAAAAAAAAAACTATTACGGTATTTGTAGATAGTACTGAAAATAGGTAGGGATGTCATTATCCGCTTCGCTTGTTAAACTTATTGAGTAGTGCATTAGCCGATTAATCCATTAACTTTTTGTCACACAGGTAATGAAATATACATAACATAAATCACAAACTTTTGTTTGAAACTTTCCAAAAATTTTGCTTGGCTTCAAAGTTTTTCTCTCTCTACAGTCTGTGTCAGAAATAAAAATAGTTTAAAAACTAAAAACACGCTTTTATTGCCAATTGAACTAAAAAGTATAAAGTAAATTTTAATGACAAAGAGACCTATAATGAAGTAATAGCAAATCGAACGATCAGTCATAGTCAACTACCTCAGAACAGAATTGTAACAGAAATTAAGATGCAAATAGAATAATTCGAATTAGAGTTAGAAGCGTGGGATGCATTCTATCTTATACTTTTAGTTCGATTGGCAATAAAGCGTGTTTTTAGCTTTTCTAACTAGTTTTTCTACTTTTAGTCCGACTAGCAAGAAAGCGTGTTTCTTAGTTTTTTTAAACTATTTTTATTATGAATGAAAGCTATTGTTATCATTGCAGTCAGTGAATTAATGATTCGATACGTTCGTGTTAGGTTTAGTTCCTTTCTTATCGACTGTGAGTCTAAAGCTATGCAGTTATCGGCCGTGACAAAGAAGTAACCGGGATGAAGAACCTATTTCGTGGAGGGAGCCTGAGAAATGGCTACTCCACTCCATTGGCCAGTTTTTCAATTTTCGTGGTGGGTCCACTATGAATTCCTTCCACCTGGCCAAACTGTTAATAAGGAATATTATCTGAGCGTTATGCGTCGTTTACGTGAAGCAATTCATCTAAAAAGATCAGAATTGTGGGCCAACAACTCTTGGCATCACGATAATGCACCGTCACACTGCACTCGTTCTTCGTGACCATTTCGCCAAAATTCTACGCATATCCATTCCCAAACTCAGAGACCACTCCGGGGACGCGTTTCGAGTCGATTGAGGATAAAAGCTGAATCGAAGAAGGTGCTGATGGCTATACCGGAAATGGACTATTTGGCATGTTTCGGGGATTGGAAAAATCGTTGGCATAAATGTATTTCATCGAGAGGATTACTTTGAAGGGGATGAAATTGATTTACAAGAATAAATAAAGACTTTTCATTTTACAACAAATTCACCTTACTGTTTAGGCTTCAAAGTTTTTACATATCATACTCTACAGTCTGACCTGATCAGAAGTGTGAAAAAGAAATCGCGATTATTCATGACATATAAAAGATATATATTTAAAAAATTTTTAACATAAAAATATGTACAAAACTACGAATCGCAATTACTCAATAAACCGTGTAGTCTTCATAGTTGTCGAGTATAGCCTGGCATCTTCTTCATGCTTTGAACCAGCTTTTCTGCGTAGCTCGTCGACAAACAGGACTAGATTTTGTGAACTTGTTGCACGAGTTGTTTTAAATCGTGGTCTAGCTTTCTAGCAAGATGCGCCTTCGTAGTTCCGTGCATTTTCAGTGCGGTTCACGTCTGGGCACGGAAGGCCAGTCCAATACCGTGACGTCATTTTCTTTGTTTTATAGTTTCTAGAGAGTTTTTGAGAGCGTGGTATTGCTAGCGGTAGTAGGATAGTTCGCCTCCTTTAGTCGTTTTCGTCGTCACTCGCTTCAAGTTGCGCTCGGAAAAGTCATCAACATTTTTGTACGCCTACCACTGATTGATTCCACATCACAACAAACTTTTTTGATTTTTTAATCACTTTTGCAGCCGGCTCTTTCGGCTCTTTCGAATGCGTGCATTAAAATAACGCCTCAAAACGCTTCGCGTACTTCTCACTCATTTTTGTTTGGTTGCGTTTAGGGGAAAGTTTGGAACGACACTAACCTGAGTTAGCACTGGCGTGGTAGCCCTTGAGTGGAACTATGATGCAGCAAAAAGTAGAACGAAATATATCTTGAAGTTATATGAAAAGAACCGGTTCTTTTCTTCTGACACAAACTTTATCTTCAAAAATTAGTGTTTTCAAAGGAAAATAGTCATGCTTCTAAAGTTAATATTTGCCTTCAGCGTTTAGAATTTGAATAATCGACCAAAATAACAACCGTTATGTGTCAGAAATTTGGTTTGCGTTTAGAATTTTATAATATCGGACGACTTTTGCTTGAAGAAAGGGGTCGAAATACTCCATTAATATTAATATCGCTGTTTCCAAAGTTAAGAAGAAATATTTTTTATTGAAAAATTATCTTTTTAGGTGAAACTCGTTTCCAATCCAGCGGCTATCTTAACAAACAAAATTCTTGAATTTGGTGGTCGGAAAATCCACACATCGCCATGTAGGAAGCGGTGCATTCACAAAAGTTGGGACTGCTTGGTTTGGATTTTGATCGGGCGTCATTTAGTAACCATTCTTTGTTTTCAGACAATGAGTTAAAGTTAACAGACATAGGCGACATTTGCTGTCATTAGGTTAGGTTAGGTTATGGTGGTAGTCGGTCTACACGACCAACTCACTTAGACCTACAGGTCCGTTGTGATACCACTGTGCTGCACGGGAACCCCATTTACCTTCCTTCGTGAAACCATTTTGCAGTTCTTATCAATCGCAAGATTGGCCCTATCTCCATGCCAGATAGTTCTGTAAGAGAATTGAAAAAGTATTTACCTAGACAACCTGCTCTGATTTTAGCTAGGGCTGGACAATTGCAAAGAAAGTGCTCGACTGTTTCTTCCTCTTCCTCATCGCTGCAATTTCTGCAATATTCATGGGAGAAAACTCCTAGTCTCGAGGAATGCCTGCCAAATAGCTAGTGACCGGTTAAACAAGCCACGACCTTCGAGATATTATCTCTTGAGAGACTAAGCAATTCCTTTGTTCTTTTCTTGTTTATTTGCGGCCATAGTAGCCTAGCTGTTACACATATATCTTCAGCTCTCCATGACCCATTGGCCTCTTGGATAATGTTGTTTTTTATTATTAGTTTACTCGTGGCCATGGGTATTCCAATGGCACTTTAATGGTTCCATTAGAATAGCGCTGCATCAAGGGTGTTAGATTACCAGGTTTGCTCTTTAACTATGGTGAAAAATAAAATTGTGAGGGGAACTTTGGCTACCAATTCTTGGGGATTCGGCAGCCGAAATCTGCACGATAATTTCACACACATATTCACACACTCGACCAAACACCTATTCAAATCAGTCGTTGTTCAGACGGCAACGAAGTGACATTCTGTTAATTTTTTTCGTACATCACCCACACAATCTTAGATACCTCAAGTGACGATGGCCCATCAGCTGATTCTGTCAGATTCGCTGAGAGTCGAATAACGGATTGTTAAAGAGCTCACAGTTGAAATATTTTTACCATGGCCCTGCATGTTACACAACCAACCTTACATTCGATCTCTTGCTCACTGGCTACGAAAATCGAATAACGCGCCGAGTCTAGCAGCTGGTGTCAAATCCCATTAGACCATTTTTTGTAGGACGCTATTAATAAAATCAATTTTACGTCAATAATCCAGACGATTCAAGAGTTGAAGCATGAAATCGAAGATGCATGAAGGAGATGAATGCCGAGAATAATCAAAATGTACCGAAACATTGAAATATTACTAATTAGTTTGGGGGAAAATGAAGTCCATTATTTTTGCGTGCAAATGGTTTATAGCCTAGCCATATTAGGGGTTTCACCTCGGAATAAAAGATAATAAGCTAGAAATTGGTAAAAACCTTTGTTTTGTCGCCCTAAATATTGTCTCAAAAGTCACAAATGCTATTGTGTCCGCGTCTTAAGGGGTAACACCACTGTACACGCGTAAAATAAACACGATTTTTAAAGAATTTTTTTGTACAGAAGGAAAGGGAAAGGAATCACTCTGATTTGGGCGCAAATTTTAATCTGGAACAAAGAAACATTTTTTTTCTTAATCTAGATAAAAATAGCTAGAGAAACACGTAGGGGATTTAAAAAATATTTATTTTTGTGGAGTTAGCAAGCATTTGAAGGAAAAAACTCTATTTTGGACTAAAAAAACGGCATTTAAATAATTATAACAATCGTTTAAATTAATCTATCGAAAAACCCCTACGCTCTTCTCTTAAGGGGTTACATCTAGTTAGAATTTTCAAAAAATCGATTTTTTTTTTATTTCATTTTTGTAATGTGCATATATTTAAGTAAACACTATGAAAATTTCAAGTCATTCCGAAGATTATTTTTGAAGTTATACGCATAAATGTAACGACGCGTCAGAGTACTTTAAATTAGCAGGCCGGCGTTTAACCTTGTTTTTCTCAAAACTGTGTTTTGAAAGTCGGTGACCACGATTTCTCGGAAACGGCTAAACCGGTTAGTCTGAAATTTTTACACCGGCTTCTGAACTATATTTTCTAGTACTTAATCGAAGCTTTTTTAAAACCGATAAACATTTTTTTGTTTATACACAATTTAAGGCCAAAAATATTCCAAAAAATAGATTTTTTTTTTTTGAGAAGCCGCCATTTTGTCAATAAATTTTTTTTTGCTTATTCCTTCGATTAATTACAAGAATATACAATACTTTAATCAAATCCGTTTGGTTTTTTCATTTAAGATAATCCACTTCGGAGATATAGTGGTCACCGTAAAACGTCTTTTTTTGGAGGGGTTCCTGGAAATCTGCTGTAGCAGCTATAAAAACTGTTATTCTTGCAAATAAAATTTTTTTAAATATTATTCAAAGTTACCATAATATGTGTACAAAGGCTTAAAACAATTAATTCAGAAGTTTTCTCAGGAAAATTTTTTTAAAAACCTCATTTTTCAGGGCTTCTAACTAGATGTAACCCCTTAAGAAGATTATTATACAGACGTAGTGAAAAACCTGATTAAAAATATTTAAAATTGTTTGAGTTATGCTGCGTGCCAATTTTAGAAAACGTGTTTTGAGAAAAACGCGTTTAAAGTTTGGAAATTTGGAGAAGTCGTTAGGTAGCAGTCACTAACGCTTGGTTAAAAGCCTAAAATATTTATGAAATGAACTTCGGTAATGTATACAACTTTTTGTTCTGTATTTTAAAAAGTTCAAAGAATTTTTTAAGCTTATAAAAAAAAATAAATTTTTTGAAATTTCTACAGTGGTGTTACCCCTTAAGATATTGAAGGTCAAAGGTCACAAAAAACGATTTTTCGCGAATATCTCGGTTCCTATTGCTTAAATGATATTTTCACCTATCATGAAAGTTGTAGAGTATAAAATTCTCTACAACTTTTGTCTAAACTTTTTTTTTATACGATCAACCGTTTTTGAGGTAGAGCGCGAAGAGTGCGCAGCGTACAGCCATATATGAGCTAATGCAGGGTCAAGCGTGAGTTACGGTTATCAGTACGTTGTATGAAGTCAATTATTGATAAAAAAATTATAATTATTGAACAATGCCCATTATTTCTGTACTTATTATTAATTATTTATATTTAATTATTCAACTATAGTATATTATTAATTCTGGATTATGTATTTTAATTATATTTTAAAATAAAAAGACAGTAAGGAAATATATTTTAGATATACCTTTATTTATCATTAAATATGGCATGTTATACATTTATTAAAATGTGAGTTTGAATATTAAAATAAACTGTGAATCGAATGAAATTGCGAATGGAAGCTAGTTATCTTCTTCTTCGTCGTCTTCTTCTTGTTGTCGCTCTAAAATATTCAATTCATTATCATCATCCTCATTATCGGTCATATTCATTTCCAAAGAATTTTCTAGAATTTCAGGATCGTATGTGCTTTCTTCATCGGGATTACTTGGATATAGTGGAGCGTTGAGGCAAGTTTGTCCATTGCACTGGCTACAAGCTAAAGAACATACATATATAGTAGCCCTGATTTTCTGCATCCACAGCGGGAACCACAACCATTTTTGCAATTGCAAAATATTGTGTTTAGTAGTTCGGCTGGTGCTGGGGGTAATAACGCTCTAGGATTTCATTTTCAAGCTTCCAGCCCCATTCTTGAGGTTCTAAGTTCTTCCCTAGCCACGTTTGAATCTGGTAGTAGACACGATTGATATGTTGACGGGCTGCTACACTTGTTGGTGGAAGTGTTGACAATTGTACAGGTTTATTTAGTTTTGTTAATTTGATGAATTGCGTGCAGCGGAAATAATCAAGGTTGTCCTCAGATTTTGGAGCATTATATAATGCCAAAAAGATGCGCACTCCATTTTCAAATAAAGTTTATACGGGGCAGTTTTCTGGTTGAAATACTTCCACCCGTTTCTCCAAATTGGTAATTTTCTCCAATGCTCTAGTGACAGTTTTTTTTTCCTTTTTTAAATAGCGCAGAAGTCGTGTCACAGCCACTAAATGCGTGTAAAAATAAAATGTGTTTTTTTAATACGAGGATATTGGTCAAAACTTTTAGAACTTTTTAAAATAAATTTCCTGTTGATGTGATTGAAAACGTCTAATTAAAATAACGAGCAAATCAATATCTTCTCCTATGATGACGACAGTGTTTTGTTGTTCTGATAAGGCAATAGCTCTGTGACAATTAATTTGGTCGTTTCCAACAATTCCTGAAGCTAAGTATACCAACTGATTCGTTTTTGGAAAGGGATTATGAAGCGTAAACCAATCAACCAGGTTATTTACATCAGTATTATCCCTTTTTATCCGTGAATCTCTAGCATCAGCATGTTGGTCTACAGAATCGAAGGAAATTTTACAAAACCGTTCAATTTCTTCACAAATTGTATTCGTGGCATACATACCATATACCCATTTACATAGAACACTTTCTTGTGTACTTCTGCCTCGAGATACTTCTCCTTCTGTCTTCATAGATTTCATAAGACTTTGCTCGATTACCATGTCTGTCCATGTACCAGAATTAAATTTTTCAGTTCGTTTTACAGTAAAGAATCCGTTTTTAAAGCTCTCAAAAGTCTGTTCATCCATGGTCTCCTCCAGTTGTATCATATCTTGAAGATACAAATGAGCTGATTTCGCATATAGGAAATCAGCCATAGCTCTTAAAACCGTCCATCGTTGTGAAAATACAATTTCAAACTAACGAATAATCTAGACCATACTAAACACAATATCTCACTGCACACGAAACCATAAAACGTGTGAGTATATACCGCGCTCACTCGCACTTAGGGGTCTTACAATACGTAGGGCTCTTATAATACAAAGTGGTCCCTTAAAAGAGAAAGTGACCTTGAATATAATAGAACATGCGTCCCGGCTATAAATAGAAATGATCATAGGGTAGGGACAAGTATTTCTAGTTATATAAGTATTTGAAAATTTACACGTTTTAAAGGAAACATATATAATGTATTAATAATAATGAATTAATAATATACTATAGTTGAATAATTAAATATAAATAATTAATAATAAGTACAGAAATAATGGGCATTGCTTAATAATTATAATTTTTTTTATCAATAATTGACTTCATGCAACGTACTGATAACCGTAACTCACGCTTGACCCTGCATTAGCTCATATATGGCTGTACGCTGCGCACTCTTCGCGCTCTACCTCAAAAACGGTTGATCGTATAAAAAAAAGTTTAGACAAAAGTTGTAGAGAATATTATACTCTACAACTTTCATGACAGGTGAAAATATCATTTAAACAATAGGAACCGAGATATTCGCGAAAAATCGTTTTTTGTGACCTTTGACCTTCAATATCTTAAGACGCGGACACGATAGCATTTGTGACTTTTGAGACAATATTTAGGGCGACAAAACAAAGGTTTTCACCAATTTCTAGCTTATTATCTTTCATTCCGAGGTTGACCCCTTTTTTTACCTAATTTCACTGGGCTATTAAAATTGTTTTATGGTCGATCTTTAGCTCCTGGGCGATGCTACGACTACTAACATGCCGGTTAACTTCGATTATTTCTGCGATTTTATCAAAATTTTCGAGATTATCGACATCGATAATTAAAAATGCCTGAACGGAACCGACGAAACGAAAATTGCACGTAATTAGCTGTTACAGTCCGGTACCATAGATACATAGATATATGAATGAGGTTTGCACTTCGACCTCATGGTCGTTTGTGCCCTCTACTCATCACAGTACCTCATCCAAGCCCAGCTCCCTTATTAATCTCAGGACCCGTACCATAAACACCATTCACATTTCAGCGCCTGGCTTGCATTTTCGGTTTTATCAAAGCAAAATTGTGCAATGTACCAAATTTTCTCTTTGTTGACTTCACAACTGAATGGAACAAACAAAAAACTATTTTGCCCATTTTCAATGCCAGCCTACTTCGGGCTCAGGGAAGCATTTGAACAAATTTTCGTTGTTGTTTGTATTTGAACATTTTTGTGTGTGGTGTCATAAAGTTATTAGGTATAATCACATTTTAACTACTTTTCTATTGCTATCTAATACATAGAACTCACACTGCATACTCACCGGCACCCAGGCCTAACATGTCCAGATTGTTTCCAAAAATTGTGCGCCCAGGCACGATATACACTTTGTCGGTCAACTTGGTGCCATCCACCGTTTTAAAATGCTTATGCGGACCCCTCAGATAATAATCTTTAATCAGATTTTTTAAATGTAAACATAATCCTAAAATAAATGCGGAAAATATTATTATAAATATCAACATTGCTATTGCACGAATTGCACTGGTTTGCACGCCAACGGACTGTAAACTAAATTAATCTGAGCATTTAAAAACAATAATTCCATAATCACATTATTTCAGTAACACGAAAAAAACGCTTTTAAATTTTTAATTGATAGCGATTATCTTTGATACATTAGGTGCCGCCCTTATTTTTTGGCTTAAGCGTCGAAATATTTATAGTGTTTTTTAATAAGAGGTGTTATTTTGATATTCCAAGAAGAAGGCTATTTTCTAATATAAATGATCGGATGTTTATCTCATTATAAAGATGAAAGTATGCCGTTAATAGTGGAAAGTAACATCAGACACCACGACCACGCTTACAGGACAATATCCTTTTCATGAAATTTTCCATAACCGAATTGCAAAGTGGCTGCCCTATGTCCTCGATAGCCTCACGAACTCCATATTTGAGGTCTTAAATAGACCCTGGGCTGTTGGCGAAGACCTTCTCTTTCAGGTAGCCTTAAAGAAAAAAGTCACAAGATGTTAAATCACAAGATCTCGGTGGCCAATTGTGATCACCTCTTTGAGAGATAACACGATTCGCAAACTTTTCCCGTAAAAGATCGATGGTTTCGTTACTTGTGTGGCACGTAGCGCCGTCTTGGTAAAAATAATCGTTTTCCAGATCAATACCATCCAATTCCAGCCATAAAAAATCGTTAGTCATCTCTCGATAGCGCCATCCGTTCACCGTAACTGTTGTTCCAGCTTCATTTTCGAAAAAGTAAGGTCCAATGATTCCGCCGGACCATAAACCGCACTAAACAGTCACACGTTGAGGTTAGAGAGGCTTTTAAACAAAAACTCTTCGATTTTTTGAGCCCCAGATCCGACAATTTTGCTTGTTGACGAAGCCACCGAGGTGGGAATGGGCCTCATCACTCAAGATGATTTTTCGATGGAGTTCGGGTGCATGCAAATGCATTTCAACGACCCAATCAGCAAAGACACGACGTTGTTGATGATCGGGCGGCTTGAGTTCTTGTGTTAACTGGACTTTATAAACCTTAAGACCCAAATCTTTATGCAAAATACGGTGCAATGACGTTTGTGGAATGTCTAATTTGAAAGAACGACGAGAAATGGCCAAACCTGGGTCTCCTTCAACACTTTCGACTACAACAGCAATGTTTTCGGCTGTTCTTGAGCGACGTACACGGGCTTTATTCTTCACTACACTAACTTTCACCAATTTCTGTATTGCGGTCCGACAGGATGCTTCACGATGACCCAAAAATGTTCGAGTCTTACGAACCGTATCTGCCAAATTTTCACCATTTTTATAGTGAATTTTAATAATTTCAATGCGTTGTTTATTTATGGCGTAGTTTTTACTTGTCAAATATCAAGAAATGACAGCTTCAAAAGTGACATCTACCGAAATAGCGGGCTATTCAAAAGAACACCTGTTATTGGAATACCCTTTAGTTAAATTTTTTTACAGAATATACTCAAAAGTATTTTTAAATTAACGCCAGTTGCCTTAGCCGAATGGATTTGCACGTGACTACCATTAGGTAGAATCCAGGTTCGAACCCACTGTGGGCATGAAATAACAAATGATAGAAAAAAGTATTTTCCAGTAGCGAACAGTTCCTCGCCAGGCTATGGGAAGCCTCCGAGTGTATTTTTGCCAAGAAAAAGCTGCTCACAAAAAGACCAGACGTAAAACCGCAGGTACCTGCATTTGTGTAACAAAATGAAATCGCACACAACAAATTGAAGGAGAAGCTCTGCCATACACCCAACAAAGCATGTGCACTTCAACCTCTATCTCTGCATCTTATCAAATAAAATCGCAAAATATGTTTGTTCGCTAATAACTGAGCTTAGAATGCTCCAATTTACACAGGGGTTTCTGTGTTTTCGCTAATCTCCACTTAAAGGTTCTTTTCATAATAAATATCAAACTTGCCAAAGGGATATGTCTATAAGGCAAAATGTGTTAAAAAATCATAAAATTTATTTTCAAGCTGCAACAACTTAAAAATGATTGAACCGATTGGAATACTGTTTTTTTTACTATAAAACTCGGAGACGTTTACTAAGAATCTGCAATAATCAAACTCATCAATTATCTAATATTGGTATTAAAATTTTTAAAATAAAAGGCACATAATGAAAAGAAAATTGGTTTTTGTTGTTATTGTTATTGTTGTAGCAGCATAAACATTACCCACATAATTCTAGGGAATGCTGCTGCTGAAGTTACAGTCCTTGAATAGACCTGGGCTCAGTGACATTATACCTGCTCAACTGCAAACATCTGCTGAGGTATCATGTTGTTGGCTTCTCCCTATCTACGCGAGCTGCATAGATAGGAGCTACATACCCAGATCTTGGAGGACTGTGAGTGTTACTCTCATACCCAAGGTAGGTAAAATCTCAGATGCATCCTCTAAGGATTTCAGACCAATCAGTCTCTCCTCGTTCCTGCCGAAAACCCTGGAGAGGCTGATTGATCTGCATATAAGTTGTGAAATTCCTCGGGGGCGTTTATCGATACTATTTTTTATTTGTTTTTTATGATGAATTAAGTTTTGTTTTGTTTTGTTTCAATAAAGAATAATATTAAACCAATTTTGTAATTATGTTTTCAGTTTTTTTGTTCTTTCAACTATGATAATGTGTAAGTATTTTTCATAAATAGTCCAATCCTAATCCCGGTACCAATCCCGGGATCCCGGGATTTGGATAATATAATCCCGAAATCCCGGGATTGAAAATATAACACGGGATTGCAAACCCTACTCTCAACATGCAGATCGGTAGAGTTTGCCTTGCATACTATTGTGAAGGACATCGAGGTGTCGCTCTATCAGAAGGAGTTCACTGTGTGCGCCTTCCTCGACGTTGAGGGGGCTTTTAACAATGTCGTCTCGGAGGCAATCACCAATTCTCTGGTTAGGAGTCGGAATCGAACTTATTAGGCTTATCCACAAGATGCTTAGCGATAGAACGGTCGCGGCAGAGTGGGGCGGCACCTCTCTCCGCCGGCAAGTGAACAGAGGCACTACTCTGGATTATCGTACTTAACGACTTGCTGGGGGAGCTGAAGAGGAGGGGCTGCAAGATGATTGCTTACGCGGATGACGTGGCACTTATTGCCAGAGGGAAGTTTTTAGATACTCTGATGGAATCGATGCAGGGTTATCTGAAGCTAGTTGTGAATTGGACCGTAAATTGCGGCCTTTCGATAAATCCCCTGAAAACGGAGTTCGTCTTATTTACGAGGAAATATAAAATACCTAAAGTTTTTCTCCCCTCAATAGCGGGCGCTCTGTTCGTGCTCTCTGACAGGGTGAAGTACCTGGGACCTATCGTTGACAGAGGTCTAATGTGGAAGCCAAACATTGAGGAGAGAATAGGAAGGCAACAGTCGCCTTGTACAGTTGCAGAGGCGCTATCGGCAAAAGATGGGGCATCTCGCCTAAAGTCACTGTTTGGCTTTATAACACGATTATAAAACCAATCTTGCTGTACGGAGTCCTTGTCTGGTGGAACTCACTAGAAAGGATGGCATCAGTTGAGAAGCTGAAGAGGGTACAAAGGTCTGTCCTCATTGCAATCAGTAGCGCGCCCCATTACTCCTACTCTAGCGCTTAACGCTATGCTGAATGTGGCACCCGTTGACATTGTTGGAAAAACTACCGCTGCACTACCACCGCCGGGCCATAAGCTAGACTTAAGCTACGGACACTCTAGCATTCTTAAAAATTTTGAGTTCATCCCCATGCTACTGGATCATTTTACACCCACGCTAGGTCTGAGCGGACCTTTTTCTACTCATATTCTGTCAAAGGGATGAGTGGGCGGGGTGTAAAATTTGGTGGCAAGGCATGGCAAACATGTTCACGGATGGCTTGAAGTTGGACGGAAAGGTTGGTGGGGGAGTATTCTGTGAAGAGCTCCCCATCAAGCTCAAATTCAGGCTTCCGGAGCACTGTAGTGTTTTCCAAGCGGAGGTAGCCGCAATTAAGGAAGCAGTGGATTGGTTGCTCACTTCGGTACTGATATTCTCAATATACATATGTATGTCCGTTTTGTGAGGGTACCCCGCATGATATATGGTGGCCATGTAAAATTTGCTTTTTGAATCGGCTATAAAAAAAAACTAATCAATATTTTTTCAAAGTTTTTTTTATATTTTGAAGATTGAACATTGTCATTTATGAATGAAAAATAATATGGTTCAAATGACTGCCACGACTGGTTTTACAGTAGGCCATTCGATCAACCCAATTTTTAAGCACAATTTCCATTGTTTGGGCTCCAATTTCATGAATGGCAACTTCGATTTCGTGTTTTAAAGCATCAATCGTCTCTGGATGGTTCGCATAACATTTGTCCTTAACGGCTCCCCACAAAAAATAGTCCAACGGGCTTAAATCACAGCTCCGAGGCGGCCAATTGATATCGGAATTCAAAAACGATAGCCAAAAGTTCAGTGTAACTTCAATTTTTGGAAACTAAAACTCGTTGAGCATGTCACGGTAACGCTCGCCATTTACTGTAACCGCGGAAGAAGAAGAAGACTCACCACTTTAGAAATAGGTTTTCAATATTTCCCAATTTTGTTCAAACGTATAGCGTCCCATTTCGTAATTGTCAAACCTTAAAGTAAATTATGAACACATTTGACATGTCATTGTAACACAAAAATAGGTGGTTCAAAAAGCAAACGCTATATGGCCCACCCTGTATTAACCACCTATTCACATGCCCATTTAAACCCACTCACTTAACATCCCTCTACCTCTGGCAGGTTTCCTGGGCCTACTGTTAGATGAGTTAGACGATGACGATAGGTGATTACACCGCACTGTCAGAGCTTAATGAAATGCTACAACAACAACAATGATTCCACGACAGTCGGTTCTACGTTACCGGAACGACCCGGATTTATATCCGGTCAAGAACTGTCACCCCAGTAGCATTCCCCAAGCAATGTTTATGCTGTCGAGCGGTTGACAGTCCTCAAAATATCGTGAGACTTTTGTGAAAGTTAAAAGCCTTGTTCCGGTAACCTGAAGTACACTTCGATGAACGATTGCAATATATCTATGCCTTGAAAATACTATTAAATCGTTAAAATCGCTTTATTGAGTCGAAAGTGGATACTATTTTGATTGAACGAAATCGATTTCGCCGGAAAAACTTGCTGTTTGTTTCCTTTTTGTAAGTTCTTATTATTTTCGAATGCACTTTGTCCATCCACTTTGTCTCTTGCATTCGTTGTTTTCCTTACTTTTGTCAAAAAATTAAACATTTGAAATTTTCTCAGCTGCTTGTATTACTCGACAAACTTCCTAGCCGTAAATGAGTTATGGTCACACTAGCCATTTACAGAGGCAAGCAATAACAACAATAATAGTTAAACTATTGCCACATATGGATATTTGTTGTATGTCATAAATGATGATAATTGCTTGTGACTGCGCTGTCTAATGCTAGAATATTCGTCCAACGAAATCCATCAGTCATCTTGCCAATGGGCAGTGCGCTATAGATTGAGAGGGTAGCTAAATGTTGGTTTGGGAAGAGGCAGCAATTGAAATGGGCAAAACGTTGATTGGTGACTGGCATTTGGAGATCGACGATCGGTAAGATGGATATGATCAATGACAATTGTGCAGTATCGCTTACCAAACAAGTCTATTTCTATGTTTGTCCCCTTACAAGCAGCCACAAGTAACCATATATGCGATGCGATGCTTGATAATGACAGGCTGAGTGCAGCTGAATTGTCGCAAGCTGATGCGGAGTTGTTTTTGTTGTCAGCTTGTAGTTGAATGCGTGTTAGGAAAGATCGGTGAACGGCTGCTGCAGCTAATAATTTTCCCATAGTTGATGTTTGGCTGATGATGCGCACAAAACAGGCATTGCATTTTTCTACATTTTTTGCGTTTATCACAAGTTTGTATTTTTTAATTTATTTCTGGTTTCCTTTTTTTCTCTTCTGTTGCTCATTAAAGCTGCACGGAAAATTAATTCGTCTCAGAGCGTTAGCTACTTTTTTTTGCCGCGGTCGTTGGCTTTTGTGAAGAAAGGGAAAGAAGAGAAAAAAGACGTTCGTCTACTGGATCAAGCGGCTGGTAGATCAATCGTCTGGTTGTTCGAATGGCTGGTAGGTCGATCGTCTATTAGACCAATGGGCTGGTGGAACGATCGGATGTTGGTTCCATCAGCCAACTGATCACTGGGTTTTGCTTTTATGTACTGCGTATGTGCATCCACAGTGCTGAATTAGAAATTGGCAGCTCTCAGGTGGCAATAGAACCACAATACCATCAACAACACCGCCACCGCCAACATCAGCAGTCAATAATAGCAGGACAAGGGTAACAGCAGCAGCAGCAGCATTGCTGGCACGTAATTCTGATTTTCCAACTAAAACTCTTCTACCGATTGGTCACTTTGGACTTTTACTCACTGCCCGCCACGCTGATGTTGCATGGAACAGTCGCACACGTGCATTTCGTTGCTGTTTGTCGTCATTGTTGTTGTGTCATAATACTCGTTTTCCTTCTGCATTTCTCAAGTACGTTTTGGCCGGCTATTTATTTGTTGCTCGTTCGCTGGTTGGCCGCTTTGCTCGAATTAATGCGGCAAGCAAGTCACATTCATTGTGAATGCAAAAGGCGTTATTGACCGTTTTTAGAATTACTAATTGAAACGACGCGTTACAACGCGTCTTTTGTTGCTATTACAGGTATTGCTATACTTGTTGTTGTTGCTGCAGTTTGTTATTGTTCTCAAGCTACATAAATACATGCATTTATTTGTTGTTCGCAAACGCGTACGTTCTTATTGTTGTTAATTTTTTTCCTTCTACAAATATCGTCTGCTTTCCCATTTAATGGTTTACGGTTTTGTTCTTCTACGAGTATAGTTGCATTTCTTATTCTTTTTGAATATTTGTGGTTTGTTTTTAAAATTACGCTTTGCGACGCCAAAAAGTGATCAGATGAGATATTACTACTCGCTTTACTGAGAAATCGAAAATACTTATCACTCTTGATGAAAAAATGCAGAAGGGGTGGTCAATATCAGACCCTTAACCGGCTCTCAGCGAATTTGAAAGAATCAGCTGATTGGCTGATTTAACTGGGGTAATGACAGCGGCTTGGTTACGAAATAACTGAGATTGTGTTAGTGATATACGAAAAAAATCAACACAGTCTTCGTTCATGTTACGTCGCTACCGTCTGAACAATTCGTGATTACGTGTGAAATGAATGAACAGAATTCTGTTGCCGCATACCCAGTGACGTGGCAGCCGAAGTTACTCGCTCAATTTCGTTTTTCACTATAGCTGAAGGCCAAACTCGGTAATCTATCATCTTGCTTATCACTGTTATGCTATGTACGCACGGCACGTGTGCGAACAGAACACTGATGCTGAAAACAGTGACCGACGTAAACGCAGTGCCCTGTCAGCTGTTACGATAAAAAAATAAGGAACACCATATAAATAAAAAATTCCTCCTTCCGTATCGTAGTATCGTAGATTTTATTTCACGATTTTTGAAAATTGCCGTAAAACCCTGTCAGCTGATTGCTCTCTCACCACACAGTGTTGCCAAGCAGTACATTTCGAAATCAATTACAAAATAAACTTAGAAAAATTATAATTTTTATTAAAATAACTTAAAAACACTGTTGAATAATGTTAATTATAGATAAATGAACTATTTGCATTTGTTGGTTTTTGGCTTGGGTTTATTAAACAATGAAAAATTGTAACTGATAACGCGGATGTGTGAAAAAGTGTGTAAGCAAAAATATCAACGGCAACATTGTGTAGATATAACCAAACTCATACGCACACATACTATTCCACAACTCTTGTTCAACGAGTTCTATAAATCTTTTTTGTGTCTTAAAAGACAAAATTTTAAGAAAAATAAGACTCAATTCAAGAAAATTAGTAATCGACTATATCATGTCTATGTTATCTCAATCGATTTTCAGGTGTAGGAAAATTTAGAAACATGAAAATTTCAAAATGCGATATCTCAGCGAAAAAAATGATATTTGAGCAAACTCAATGCCATTTGAAAAAAGAAGGCTTGTATTTAAAGATGCCATCCTTTAATTTTGGTGAAAGAAAACATCTGCAAGGCTACATAACCTCAAATATGGGCAAAAACGGTGTTTTTTGCACATTTAGGTTAGGATATCTCGAAAACCAGAGCTGATAGAGCAATTCTGAGGCCAGATTTGGATTACGCGCATCATAAACCTTCGGAAATATATAGTCTGGTTTCTGGGTCTGAATGTTGGTTAAATTTTGTCGGCCTGTGTAATCATGTACGCGCTTCGCTAATGTAATGGTTGCTCCGCTTAGCAGCTCAAAATCATAAGACTAAATAAAGATAGCGAAAAAAACTTATGGACAAAAATGTTCACAAAAGAATGCTCTATAAAAAAGCTCTGATGTATATTTTCCATAAAATCAATAAAAAAAAAGTTATTACGCTTGAAAAAAATTCATCCCTTAATTTTTCGCCTAATTTTGTTTATAACTTTTTTATGACTAATTTTACAATAAAAAGTTTTGAATGAATATTTCACAAAATTTTCGTAACTTTCGAAATTCACGAGATAATCGCAAAAAACCAGTTGCACCCTTATTTCCAAGATGGCGGCCACAACCCCCGACCCCGAAAACTCAAACTTAAGTTCACAGTGATGGGCTTTACATAATAAAACCATAAACTCGCATACTCCTAAAATTACTTAGTTGGCTATTTTTTTTTGTCTCTTTTGACTGGACTACTCTGCATTTGTCGCTCAGTGTTATTTCTCAGTTTTCTTTTATGCCCACTGATGTTATTGCCGTAATCGATATTTTGCGACTCTGCTGCGTCGTTCAGCTGTAATGTTGTTGTCGTTGTATAACATGACTTTTTGCTACATATCCACGAAATCGTCAATTTTGGTTAAGATTGTTTGATTTGGTTTTTTGTTTTTCATTTTAGTTTTTCTATTTACATATTTGATTTTCCTTTGTCTAGGCTCTCCGTAAAATAACTCCATGTCGCGTAAAAATATGTTACAATGACGAAAAGAAGCCTTTGGTGGATATCTGTTTTTATTAATGACAACCTTCAGAAACGATCAAAGTCTTACCATTTTTGGTTAGGCACATAGAAAATAAGCAGGAAAGGTGTTTTCGTCCGCCCACGTAATCCTTTTGACTAAAAGACTGACATTAACGCTGTTCATTAGATAATTTGGTACTGCTTTGAATCCTGTGATGCCTTCTGCAGCTATCATTTAAGTGGAATGATATCACTTAAAAATTCCTGGATTGCATTTTAGCGCCCGCACAGCCCTCAAAATTACGAAGGTTTACAGAAATCGGATAATTGGTATATACGGATAGTTTATTCCAACTTAGTCTAGTGCGAACTGGCCGACGTATCGAATGTGTCCCATAAATAGTAAGTAGTAACACCGTATTTCAGCACAAAATTATCTCTAAAGCTAAATGGCTGTTTCAGAAAATGTCGGCTGTGACTCTTGTAAATGGTTTAATTACGTTATAGTTGTTGTTTTAGCAGATTACATTTGCAACTTCTTGTGTTTTCGATTTCTGGCAAAAATTTGTGCTTTCTAATTCATAAAAATCGTAAACATTGCTTTGTTTTCTGACTAAAAACGACGTGGTGTTCTTGTCTTTTTTCATTCGGAGCTCCCCACTCACTCGCCTGATGTCCGAATTGCGTGTCGTACTCATAAACCTACGCCTCGCCTCTAGTAATGATGCGGTTGATAAATGTTGGGCCAAATTCAGACTTAGAAATCATGTCTTTGGCGTTATAAACACGGTCCCTTTTTTGCCTGAAATTCAGGTCCTTTGCCAGTTTTGCAGCAACACGGTGCCAGCCCAAATCATTAATTACAATATCCTGAACGGATCCATGAGCAATGTTCAAGCCCACTGGCAGCTCTCTGTTGGTCAGTTTGCGCTTATTGATCAACTTTTCTTTCACTGTATTGTTGGTTCCATCAGTTTTCGATGTCGATGACCTGCCACGTCGTTGGTAATTCTCGATGGACTCAAGTTTTCTTCTGAAGCGTAGATGCCACTCGTAAACGGCTGTTTTCTTTAGAGTATCAAATGCGAGGCTAACCATAGAAAATAAAACAATACAAAGAGTAAAAAACTTCAAATGCTTAGGAGTCTAGCTGAACCACCAATGGGGAAATGTTAATGAAATATGCGGTAGAATAGAAAATGCTAGAGCGGCCTTCATAAAGATTAGTAAAATTCTAACGCGCCGGGACTTACCAACTAAGTTAAGAACACGATTTTTTAAAAATCTACATAAGTCGACAAGCATGCCCACTTTTATATGGATGCGAAGCCTGGACGATAAAAACTTGAAGCATACACCGACTAGAAGCCTTCGAAATGTGGTGCTATAGAAAAATGAAGACAGTAAGCTAGACTGTTAAAATATCAAATGACGTAATGCTAAGTAGGATGCAAACTTCAAGGAATATAAAGAGAAGAAAGACGCGCATTTCGGACACATTAAAAGAGCTACCAAATACAATTTTTTACCACTGCTGTTACGAGCAAAAATTTTAGTACCAAGGAGAATTGGCAGGAAAAAAAATGACTTGTCTGGGCAACATCGAAGAGTGGACAGATCTCAGAACAATTTAGAACTAACAGAGCAAGCGAGAAATAGACACAAATTTAATCATTCCCTTGACAGCCGGTTCTACGTTACCGAAGTCACCTGAATTTATATCCGCCGAAGGAGTGTAACTCCAGCAGCATTCCCCAATATTTAGGGGCAATGTTTATGCTTTTACAACAACAACAATCCACAATTTTAATGATATCGTTAATAATATGACCTTACAAGCGTATGACGAAGATCAAATTAACTTTAATATGTAAACTCAAACATCCGGCATGGATACGGCGACCAAGAAGAAGAATATTCAGAATATATTGGCATATTTTAGGCGCTTAAAATAAGTTTTTAAGCGCATAATTTGGCCTGGGTCATTCCTATTGGTTGTGATAACTTGCAAATTGTGAAGCACTTTGACTAGTATGGAATCAACATAAACGTCATTCGCGACAGCCAACAGGTGTTTCTTGATAACAACAGGCAATTGAAAGACAAATTCACTCTTCTGTCATGAAATTCATCGTCAAATTAAGTCTATAAGTGAAATGTGGCAGCAAACGCAGCCCAATCGATGATTTTCTTGGTAAGAAAAGTGAAGAGGCAGTATTCAATGCTGGCAATTGCTGATTGCTTTGTTGGTCAGGTTGCTAGGTGCATGCGTATGAGGTGTTGCACTTGTTGCCTGCGCAGTTTGTGAAACTCATTATGGCAGCAATATATTTTTGCTGCACAACTCCCTACGACTTGCAGCTTGCTGCTGCAAGCACCACCGACTTCATTTCAAATTAACCTCTGCAGCCTTTCAACAATTGGCCCTAAAACGCGCCACACCAACCGCTTCATTGCCTGCCACCAGTTGTTGGTTGCTTGGCTGATTGTCTTTGCAGGCTGCCAGCTGAAGGTGCCTAATGCCCGAAGGTTCTCAAAGTTCATCATTAATTTCGTCTGCGTAGCGTCGGCATTAAAAAAACACCAAACAGAATAAAGTATGAAAGAGTATTTAAGTGTGTAAATGTGTATGTTTATATGTATGTATGTGTGTGTGTATGTGAAGTGAAAAGCCTGCTATCATTCTGGGACTTGGACTGCTGCACACTTTTGACAGATTTGTACAGCAGACTTTTGGCGCCTACAGTGTAATAATTCTTATAAGGTTTTTGTTAACCTTTTTTTATAACTTATTTTGTATGCCATAGTTGTTATGCTCGTCTGTATGATATTTGTTGTTTTATAGTTTGTTGCCGTGTTGAATTTTTTATATACAATTTAATTATCTTTTACATACTGACGATGTAAGTTCGTGTGTTTTAAATATTTTAACATAACCGCATATGCAGGCATGTATTTATGTATTATTGTGGATATGTATGGGTACGTGTTATGTATGGGACGTACTTGACTTTTGCGCATGCGCAGCTTTTTCTGTCCTTTAGGGCATACATCTTTTGACAGCGTTCTTAAAATATTTTCAACAGTCTATCTGTTGGGCAGTTAAATGCCTTAAAAGTTTGGTATTAATGTATTTGTGGTTGTTGTGTGAATTCACACATACATGCATAGATGGGGGTGTAAGCACAGATATATTTTTCTCCAATTTACGGCTGAAGGTGTTAAGAAATTACGGATACGCTTTGAAATGGCCGTTTTGCATGCACTTCAGTAAAGAGATTTAGAATAGGAGTTTAGTTAAAATAATTAACCGGCCAGTGACTTACAAAAGTGTTCATATTTACTGAAAACAAAAGAGAGGAAACTCTTTGTTTTTGTAGAAAGGGGTACCATGACAACGCTTTGTTTATGAAAACAAACTGAGATTGTGTTGGTAATATACGAAAAAAATCATAGTGAAAAGATTTTTTAGAGTTGTACTACCTAACAGACTGTTATTCGGCTCTGAGCGAATTTGACAGATATGCCGACGTCATTCGTTTTGTGTTCCTCTAAGCTAAAGCTAAATTATGTGGAACACAAAACGAATGACGTAGAATCCAAAGTTCCCCAAAATTTTTTTTTCTCCATACCTCACAAGCAAACCTGGTATCTATTATCCTTGGAAAAAAATCGGCACAGCCTTCACTCAAGTTATTTCGTTGCCATTTGAACAACGACTGATTGGATGAGTGTGTGAATATGTGTGAAATAGGCCAGCAGAATTCTGCCACCGAGTCCCCAGTGACGGTGTAGCCAAAGTTACTCGTTCAATTTCTCTTCTCACCATAGCTGATGGCCAAAGCTGGAATCTTGGTTATTATAGTCGGAATACGCAACCCAGCAGCAGATATCAGATATACATACATATAGACTGAAGCCAAGGAGTTCGGTCTACTGAGTTTCTTACGAAAACTAAAACAAGAAGAATATTACTTAACATAATTTTGCCCAAAAGATTTGTCTTCGAGTGTGTGAAAACGCTTTGTTACAAATATTCAGTTATATTTAGAGGAATTTTTGCTTTGTATTGATGTGGCGTACAAACGCCATCAGAACGCTCTGCAACTGGTTACTATATATGGTTTTATAATATTGTATATTTTGTATGCCATATTAGCAGCAATTTCTAATTTTTAACTGCTTAAGTCGTAAATTATTATTTCACGACCAAAAGTTAAGGATCTTCAAAATCTTGGTGCGTTTCGAGCTTACCTATGGTAATGAACTATGAACGCTAAAAACTTCTGACATTAATCAGCTGATGGTATTTGAAAGAAAAAAATTGCGAAAAATATAAGACTGCAAGACGGTACCTATCGAATTAGATACAAACAGGAGCTGGAACTATGAGCGAAAAACGAAACTGTATAAAATCTCAGGCGATACGATGGCTCGGACACGTGTTTAGAATGCCCATGCAAAGGAAAACTCGAAAGGCTGTTGAATTACGCACTGTTGGAGGCCGAAGAAGAGGACGCTCCAGAAAAAGATGGCTCGAAGAAAAGCTTCAAAAGCTGAGACGTGCGCGCGTGGAAGGAGGTAGCCTTAGATAGAAGACAGATGGCGCAAGGTTGTGAATGAAGCAATGGTTCACCAAGGGCTGTGATGCTAAGAAGAAGAAGAAGCTGTGTGTTATTTGTTGTTTTATAGTTTGTTGTCGTTTAAAAAAATTCTTCCGCAATATTTCGCCTAGCTATATTTTGTCCACCGTAACCGAAATATTGGTGCGTAACTACCATTCGAAATGCGTAATTTCAAAACCACGCGCACGAAACTCCAAACGTTTTTTCTAATAGCGGTCGTCACTCGGCAGGTAATGGTAAACCGTCGAGTGTAATTCTGCCATAAAAAATTTCAATTCAATTTCAATTTATCTGTTTTGTTTTGTACATAGTAAGACAAAGTCTTGTGGTAGTACATATTCTTATAAGCTGCTCTTAAAAAAATAATTTGCCGTTCGGAGGCGGCTTAAAGTTGTAGGAACAACATAAAGATGCGCGTCACAAAACCGGTGTAAGCGCCAATTATGCATACAGTGACTCACAGCTTAAATGATGCAGGTAATACTTTTTTAGAAAAAAGAAAATTACTCGATGTTTATTAAATTTAATAAAAAAATGTATACGACTTGTAATGAAATATGTATGTATGTACTGTTTACCACTGCAGAAAGAACAATAACAAAAACAAAGCTTGGTGAAAAAATATAGAAACATAGTTTTCTCATCAAAATATGCTCACAGCTTAAATGATGCAGTGTATTTTTATATTTTCTCTGAGAATGCAATAACGGTGAAATGTATTTTTTTCTGTTTACCTTAGCGTCTTAAGTTATTCTCAAAAAATTGTGTAAAGAAAAGTTAAAAAAATTTAAATTTTTAAAATGGGAAAACGGACCTCACTTGAAAAAGGGAAGACGTTATTCGTCATTATAAAGAGGGCAAAAGTCAACGAAAAATTGCAGGAATTGTTGCTATTAGTTCCTCAACTGTCCGCACATTATAGAAAGTTTCGCCACGAAAAAAGGGATAAAAGATAAGGGCAGATATGCGCCAAATAAATTATTAAATGATGCAGATAAGAGATGGATTGTTCGCAAAATTGAAGAAAACCCCGATTTAAGCGCTCCAAAATTAACGAACGAAGTCGAAAAATACCTAGGCAAGATTTGTAACCCTGAAACTGTTCTGCACGAAGAAAATTTTCCTGGAAGCACTTCCCGAAATAAGCCGGTCACAATAGAAAGCAAATAATAGAGTTTTGCAGACAACATTTGAACAAAGACATTTCGGTCTGGAAGTCCGTTGTTTTTGCGGCTGAAAGCAAATTTAACCTTTTCAGGTCTGATGGGAAGTTCTGCGTTGGAAGAAAACCAAACCCCGCACTTCAACCGTGTAATTTACACTCTACAGTTAAACAAAGCGGGGGCAGTGTGATGGTATGGGGTTGCATGTCCTATACAGGCGTCGGAAATTTAACATTTATCGAAGGAAACATGAATAAATAGATGTATGTGGATCTGCCAAAAGATAATTTAGTAATAAGTGCGGATAAAATGGGCATTAGGGATTCGTTTAGGTTCTACCAAGACAACGATCCCAACGTATGGCATACGTCAGATATTGTAAAAACTTGGCTTATCTGGAACTGCCTATATGTGGTACAGACACCTGCACAAGGTCCAGATCTCAACGTTATTGAGAATTTGTGGTCAGAAAAAAAAATAAGAAACCGCAATATTTCTAATGCTTCTGATCTGAAACGGGACTACAGGATGAATGGGATAAAATTAGTTCCGATTATACAGCAAAACTTGTAAAATCTGTGAATTCCCGATTAAAAGCTGTTCTGAATCGAAAGGGATACCCCACTAAGTATTAGCTGTAATCATGAAATCGAAATATTAATGTGTTCATGTTTTTTGAACACTTTTAATTTAGTGCATCATTTAAGCTGTGACCTCAAAACTGTAACTGAGTTATTTTAATTTGCCATATCTTTCTTATGAAGAATTTTTTTTTTATTATTTGTTAATAAATAAAACATGTTATTTAACAATAAAAAAAAAAAAAAGTTAAGATTTTTTTTCTGTAATAGAAATACCAAAAAATATATTTGATATTTTAATATTTTTTTTTGGCTGCATCAAATAAGCTGTTTGTCACTGTATATATAAATCTTATTATTATTTCCTAGAGTTGTTCTCGACATTATCGTAGATAAGTTCAATACTTCAATGCCCAAACCATGCTTCAGAACTTGCCCTCATTCCTGTTTGCGACAAAGCCAACAAAGCCGTAATTGCGGTACGGCCCTCCAATTCTAGGAAAATGCCCACCAGTTATCAAATAAAGAGTTCAATCTAAACAGCTGCCAAAAATATATGAGCCATACTATCATATTATTTTGATCTTGCCAAAGTGAGACGGCCTCTTTTAATTTAAAAGATCTATTTTTTTGTCTTGTATAGTATAATCGTGCCCAGTATGAGTCCAGTACATACGTCATTAAATGGCATTTAATTTTCATAGAGGCAGTGATTTCCCATCCAAAGAGATTTCAATATAAGTACGCATTCACAAATTATATCCAAAGTCTATACGTATTTTCCCTCGCAGCAAATGTAAATATTTTATGTCCTCCATCATAATTACGCCTTCCCGCTAAACAATTCCGGTAGCATTTATTATCGCACGGAAAATTACTTTGTGCCTCTGCTACTGTGCAAATATGAGTACACTTAACGCGCTTGTGACTTTATATGGTCTCGAGAGCTCGTCTGTCGCAAATCATCTCCATCAAAGTGCCTACTGTTATCTTCCCATACAAAGTAATAAAATGCGTTGCCTTTTCAGGGCTACCCGCTTACAACGACGCAGCCATTATCGTTTCTGTTACACACACATACTAATGCCGTTCAAATAATGATTGGCCGCTATGAAGCGAAGTAGTGAGCATCGCCATTTGGCTTTCCACTTCCCTGCTTTTTGCGCATGCGTACACGTTCTAAGTAAGCACTCCTTTGCTGTCGTTTTCTCCTTTTTTGTTGTTGCTATTAAATGAGCTGGCTGGCTGGCTTGTGGTGAAGCTTCTGTGCCGCATCTGATGCATTAGCAGCCGTGTGACAGTGGCAATTGTAGCCTGCCTCATGGCCGTAATATGGTCATAATATCTCAAAGTAGCCATAAATGGCACACACACACAAACCGCACAAATTCTCTATGCCGCGCGCAACCATATTTAGTTTGAGTTATGTTAGAAAAATGCTTTATAGTTAAAATGTTGCCTAGAAAGAGACCCAAGAATTAGTAGTTGGTAAAGTTATTTATTTTACAACAAATGCAATTAAGGAATTTCCTTAATAAGTTTGATTGGAAATGTTGTGATTTGGTTAGAACAATGAGAGCCATTAAAAGCCAAATCCATAAGCTACAAGCTGGGTTTATTCACTGCAATGTGTAATGCGCCTTATATTTGTAGGGATAGAGAAAAAATGTGGCACACTCCCTTGTTTCTGCTCCACGGTTTCAATTGTAAATCTCATAACAAATTTTGCCATTACATTCCTAAACAGCTGCTTTTAGACTGCTAAGACGTGGGTACTTACTCGTTTTTTGCTTTTTTTGTTGGCCCAAACTAGCAAGTACAGCACTCAGCCAACATTAAGTCTATTGTAATGCACTCGGGTTCACTTTTTAATTTTCTTTAAATCTACCCGACCTCCGAAGAAATCTGAGTAGATCTTGTGGTGCCAAGGAGGTCGCTTCTTAACACGTCAGTGGCAAAGACCTAGAAGCCTGATTCGAGCGAAGGCCGGGCAGACGCACAGAAAGTGGTACGCTGTATCATCCTCCTCCCGCATGCTGAGCAGAGTGCACTGTCTGAGATGCCTACATTTTCCATGTGCTTCGCCCACAGAAAGTGGCCCGTCATCAGTCCAACCAACTGTCTGCAGTCCCTTCCGCGCTTAACAACAGGAGTCGGTTGGATATGTCAGGTAGCATCAGTTTTGACCATCGGCATCCTCTCTCAGCCTGCCAAGCTCGCTTGTGGATGGAAGTAACCCGTTTGCTAACCGTGACTGCAGAAAGGAGTGGCAGAACGGGCTTCGTGCCAAGCAAGTTAGCCTCAGAGCTCATCCTAGCTTAAGAGCCAGAGGTCTCGTTACCCGCGATACCAACGTGTCCCGGCTCCCATGGACCCATGTTATTGCTCGTATTAACTATGCTTTCGTTTCTTCAGCGGTTCAATGGGCGGTCGTATGAACCGAGATTTTGTCGATTTATATGTATGTGAGCCACCACCAAGCTCAAAGCTTGGATGAGTGTCCCGAGCTAGTCAGCTAAGGAAGGAATAATAGTAGCATTTAGTACGGCGGAACTATTCGCCCTGTGGCCCTATGTTTCAACTTGGAACTCTAGGACTCGATGATGATGATGAACTATCCGCTTTAAAAAAAGAATATTCTCTATAATTTGAAGTTCAATACCGCATCGAACTCGCTTATGTTATGATCCCTAAAAATAGTGTTCATCCAAGTCCCAGGCTTGTCCTTCACAAAAAAATCTACTAACGTTTCCAAAACAAGCATTTGGTCGATTTCTGGGGTCTTCAGGTATCTTTAATATAGGGACATGATTCCCATCTGAGCCATACCTGGTTTTTCGAGTCGAGGTACTCTTTTTCTCAAGACAGGAGTTTGTAATGAATACATTCAAGCTTTACTTAGCTAGTCTAGAAGTATAAAATGTCGCTAAAAGATGAAAATGCACCCAAAGCATTACAGAGATACACTCTTCACAAGAACTATCCCCCGTTCGCGTAGGCAACGGGTTTTAAGTTTAATACATTACATCGACATTGCAGAACCTTTAAAACTACGATAGAAGCACTAAGTTCAGGCATCGGTGGACATGAGAAGAATTAGTTAGGTTAGACGAGCTGCTCTTAAAAAGAATTCACTTGGTATCCACAAAGGCGCATTGTGGTGCCCTAGAGAGTTGTCGCAAATTCCATCCCAATACATCTCCAAACTAGCCCCTCTAGTGAGACTGTGCCTTCTTCATATTCTCGAAGAAGTGATTTTCCACAAACACACAGGAAGTGCTGAAAGGATTCTAGCTCTTTCTCTTTACGTAGCTCCAAACTTAGCATTCATTTGGCCAATAGTCTACCGCCGCGTTTACACTCTTGTGAGACGTTGCATATTAGTTTCTTGCCGAGGGTTAGTTTTGGGTTCTCTGTTTGTTGCGTTTTGCCAAAGTGAACGCGATACTGATTGCCATATTAGTATACCTATTGTTTCAGCCTTGCCCTCAACTTGTGAAAACCGATTGCTCAAGTCCTACCTCGCACACTCATCTGCTTCCTCATTTCGTTAAATTTCTTTCCATGGCCGGAACCCAGTTCGCATTGGCGCTGTATTGTATCGAAGAGATTGCAGTGATCTTCAAAATTTTTGAATACATTTCAAATTAGTCATTGCCTAAAGGGGAAGGGGTTTGAAGGAGCGATGCCCATCATGCCAATTATCTATACAATAGGCTTGAAGACACGTTGCGGTAGTCTTAAATTTTTTTAAAAGCTGCTCTCAACAATTATTGTTAGGAGAACTGTCTTTGAAAATAAATCTCGTAATTTCTTGGAACGATTGAGAACTTTTCTTGATTGAAGTTGTGATCTAAGGTCAATCTCCGTAAGCTGTTAGCCTCAGCATTTACGTTCCACCCCTTTTTTTAAGACAGTGGCATGGCATGTTTTTTGAGATCGTCAAGTAATTTTCTGTAGAATTTGGCACTCTAAATCGAAATCTGGCAAAAAAACAACAAACTCGGCTCATCACGTCAAATTTTCGGGAAAGTAGAGGTGGGATTTGTCGAAAGCTTCTGCTACCTCAGCTACACTATCACGGCAGATGGCGAAGCAGATAAAGATGGCAACTGCCGGCTAAACAAAGCAAGGGCGACGTTCGGGCGAATGAATACAGTATGGGCGCACTAAACTGTGAATATTCAGCTCTTGTGTGAAGTCAGTTTTGTTGTACGGATCTCGCAAGGGAGCAGAGGTCGCGGTCGGCCAAAGATCACTTGGCGAAGGTCGATGTTGTGAAAGCTAGCAGATTCCGACATCACATGGGACGGCGCAAAAACAACAGTCCAGAAGCGTGTACGATGGTAGAGTCTTGTCGAAGCACTATGCTCCCGAATGGAGTGAACAAGGATATAAAAAGAAGGGATTGAAGGTCACAAAATTTCACCTTTTTTGGCATTGCTGAAGATAGTCAATATACGAGGCTACGAGTTTAATATTATGCGCCCAATAATTAAAACATAGTAAAATAATATGAAAATGGTTTCATTGTTTTTCGAATATTCTGCTTTGAAGACTATACACTTCTGCATTCGCTTGAATCAATTTTCAAAGCACTTTTGCCACTCGCAAGTGGATACCTCCAAAACGAGCAAAGGTTTCAGCAGCTTCTTCTGGCGTTGAAAAATGTTGATCTCGCATTTTTTGTTTTTTGATGTTCGGGAACAAAAAAAATCATTGGGTGCCAAATCAGTGCTGTTAGGTGGATAATCCACTCATTCGATATTTTGAGTGCTCAAAAACTCATTTGTGAGAGCCGATAAGTGAGAGCTCTCATTAGCTTGGGGAAGGATGAGTTGTTTTCGGCGGTTCGTTTTCCTTAATTCTCCAAACATTTTTTTAGGAAACAAATGATTGTGGAACACTCAGAATTGACTATTTTAAGTTTCTGTAGTGAACCTAATTTTCCGAAAAAGAGCCGATCATTTGTTTTGAGGTGATACTTTCGCGGAAGCAATGGTTCACCCCGAACTGTGATGCTATGATGATGCACGAGCTGAAAGAAACGCATTTAACGCAACGCATTAACAGCTGCGATTTGCTAAACAAACGTAATGAAATGATCCATTTTTAAAACAACTGAGAACTGGCGATGAAAAATGGGTTGTTTACAACAATATCAAGCGGAAAAGATCGTAGAGCAGGCCACGTGAACCCACTCCAACAACATCAGAAGCTGATATTCATCAAAAGAAGGTTTTGCTATCAGTTTGGTGGGATTACAAAGGAATTGTCTACATTGAACCTATCAGTTTTGATGTCCACATTGAACAACTAACGAAATTAAACAATGCAGTTGAAGAAAAGCGGCTCGAATTGACAAATCGAAAAAGTTTTGTATTCCATCATGACAATGCAAGACCACACACATCTTTGGCCACTCGGCAAAAACTATTGGAGCTTGTTTGGGATGTTTATCCACATCCACCATATAGTCCAGTCCTGACCTTGCACCATCTGATTACTTGTTGTTTCGATCTTTACAAAACTCCTTGAATGGTAAAAATTTCAATAATGATGAGGATGTCAAATCGTACCTGATTCAGTTTTTTGCTAATAAAAAACCAGAAGCTTTATGAGCTTGGGATTATGATGCTGCCTGAAAGATGGCAAAAGGTCATTGATCAAAATGGGCAATACATTACATAATAAAGTTATTTAGTCTCATGAAAAAATTGTCTTTGATTTGCTAAAAAAATTCGCTATTACTTAGTTGTCAACCCAATATAAAAGGCAAACCTTCTATGGACATACCTCGTCGTTTATTTTCATTATTTATTTATTTTCAATTTTATTTAAATTTATTTATTTTTTATTTATTTCAAACAACAAGTAAAATTCGTTTTCTGGCGCGCGCCAAGCTGATTCTGTTATAAGGTTTTTTTGTGTTTTACGAATTTTATATTTCTTGTAAGTTTTGTCTTGTCATTGGAAGCAGCGAACATTTTACATGATTTATATTTCTTAACATATTTATATACTCTATACTTTTATCTACAAAAGTCCACTGCGCTTTGAAAGTTATTGCGTTTTCTGTTTTTGCAGCTCTCTATATGGTCATAAATTAGCATTTTTATCTAATATGATTTATTAGCAATTTTATGCGTTCAATATAAATGCAAGCAAATTGGTGATGCAAGTTAACTATCCATGTATGCATGTGTGTATATGCACACATACATACGGCTACGGCATATGCCAAAACACCTATGTATTGGCCAAGTGATCAGTCAAACTCTCAATGGCGTTCGGGTAAATGTTTTATGTGCTCATGCGTTTTGCGTGAAGTCTGGGATTCTGTCAGGCGACTCAATATAATATAATGCAATACATGCACAATACATACATACATATTGTATGTGTGCATACGGGTGCATTCATATTTATTACTTAGACGCTCGGTGATAAAAGTTTCTCTCTTTTGTCCATTCAGTTTTATTTTTGCTCAGTTGAGTTTTCGCGTGCTTTCCCCACTTTTCCAACGAGTTTACTTCACTTGCAGAGATGATTTTGCTAAGTGTAAAGTGCTATTAAATTGTCATAATTTCGCTTATAAATTTGTCATGGGAACGCATTTACCAGCGATAGTCATCTGACTATGAAAACATGCTTCCAAATGCTTAGGCAAGTGATTAAAAAGATTTATTAGTCAATTTTTTAAATGGCACTCTTGAGACTCAACAAATGACGTTGGGTAAATATTTAAGCTGAACAGAAAGTTAAATAAAAAAATTGAAGAATTACAAAATGCTTAAGTTGATCATTTTTTATAGGCTAAGTAGAATAAAATGAGAAGGAGCGTTTCTTTAAGGGGTTAGGGGTAGTCAGAATTTTCAAAAAATGTGTAAAATATATAATATCTTAAAAATATTGTGTGAACATTTGAAGTGAATCCAACAAATACTTTTCTGTAAGGATCGAGCTATTTCATCTTTTGGGCGAGATTAATTTTTCAACTCACTGAAAAACGAACAAACAAAGCTCGTGAGTGAAACTTGTTTATGTAAGTTTATGTCACAAATACCAAACTCTGCGATATAAATATTGAATTACTAGCAAACCCGGCCCCCTTCGCTGGGCACACTAAAATAGAATAGATATGGTTTAGAACAGAAAACATATGGTTTTCATATTATTTATTTCTTTATTATTTATTCAAGCTCTTTGGCATACCCAATATTTTTTGTTTTTCTATTTGTTTTTGAGTAAATATAAAATATAAATTGAAAATCAGGAAAAAAGAAGATTGTTTTTAAATTTCAAATCAACGCATATGAATAAACAATCGTCTTTTTTTCTGATCATCCATGAATTTTTCGTTTCAATTTATATGTTTTATTAAGCATTGGAGCTTTTTTAACCACTATCCATTTATATTTTTCAAAAAAAAAAAACGAAAAAAATTGTTTTTTCCACGAACACATAATTTCATTCGGATTTCACATTAAATTCTCAAATTTCGTAAGAACTTATTCACTGTTCCAACAAACAATTTTTACATGTTGCACTTACGTTTTTTCCTTATGGCATCCAAATCAGAAAGAAATATTGACACATTGTAACTCACACTGTCAATTTGACAGTTCCGTTCCGCCCCAAGCGTTAAAAAAGTAAGCGACATTATGGCTGGCTCAAAAGAACGCTGTACCCGTTGCCACTGCTCCGAATTACAACCAAACTTTACGAAACCCATTTTCAATACTTACTTAACAATGTGCATAAGTTTGGTTTAATTCGGTGCAAAGACACGGCGGGTCCACGTTTTGGCATATATTTCGGGACCCTAGTCATCAATAGGTATGAAAATTACCACGTATTAAAGCACTTATCAACAGCTTTCATTTGATACCTATATTGTACATACACAACCAAAGGTTACCCGGGTCCACGTTTTGGCATATATCTCGAGACCCCAGTCACTTAGCGGCATGAAAAATACTCTGTACTAAGGCATTCACCAACAGCTTCAATTTGATACCCATATTGTACATACACGTCCGAAGGTTACCCGGGTCCACGTTTTGACCTATATCTCGAGACCCTATCTACCAATAGGTATTCAAACTATACGGAAATCATCTTCAATACCTTCTTAACAATGTGTGTAAGTTTGGTTTAATTCGGTGCAGACACGGCCGGTTAGCGAACACACACAAAAAGTTGACTTTATTTTATATATAAGATTTTTTTCAGTTTGTGTCCGAAAAATCCAAATATCTTACGGAACCCTATTCTTTTCCAAAATAAAATGTAATCCATGTTACTCTTGGATAATGTAGTTTTCGAATGGTGAAAGAATTTTTAAAATCGGTCCAGTACTTTTTGAGCCTATTCGTTACAAACAAACAAACAAAGTTTTCCTCTTTATAATATTAGTATAGATAGCTCATTACACGTACAGTGACTCACAGCTTATTTGATGCTGTTAATACTTTTTTAGAAAAAACAAACTGACTCGATGTTTATTAAATTTAATAAATAAAATTTTATGACTTGTAATAAGATGTGAATCCTGCCATGAAAAAGCTCCTCATAAAAATATCTGCCGTTCGGAGTCGGCTTGAAACTGTAGGTCCCTCTATTTGTGGAACAACATCAACACGCACACCACAAATAGGAGGAGGAGCTCGGCCAAACACCCAACAGAAGTGTACGCGCCAATTATTTATTTATTTATTTTTTTAATAAGATGTGAATGTACTGTTTACCACTGCAGAAAGAACAATAACAAAAACAAAGCTTGCTGAAAAAATATAGAAACAAACAGTTTTCTCATCAAAATATGCTCACAGCTTAAATGATGCCTATTTTTTACATTTTCTCTGAGAATGCAATAACGGTGAAATGTATTTTTTTTTGTTTAGCTTACCGTCTTAAGGCGACAGATACCTGTAAACGGCCATAATTTCCCTGATTTTCATTAAAATTATTTAAAATGAAGAAGTCAATTATATATTTCTCACAATTGGCATACTGTTTATTTATACATTAAAATAATATAATTTTTTATTTATTTTAATCATTTAAAATGGCGGATATACACTCAATTTTTCCAAAGTCGCAGCGGGGCTTCTCAATTGGCGGGCATTGTAGCATCGGCGTCAGTGACCTGAATACAAAAAATCAAAAATTTTTTTGTTTATTAATGTCATAATTTCTATAAGAATTAAAAATAATTGGAAAAAAGAAATTCGCGGAGTAAAATGCTTAAAAAAATGAATTTTTGGCGGAATTTTTCTACTATTTTTGCTTCGAAAAAATTTTGGAAAACTTGAAACACATCGAAAGTTATATCATAAAAAAGATATGTGTAAAATTTCAGGGAGATCTGTCAATAACTTTTCGTCAATAAGTTATCGTGTACGACAACTCGAAAAATATAGTTTTGAGACAAACGCGTCTAAAGTTTGAATGCATGAAAATACCTCTCCAAGCGCTCGAAGGCAAAAAATAGAGTCGTCACGATTGACGATCTATAATATAAGAAATACTTAAATTTATGTTCTAAAAGTTTTTTGACATATTCTTAAAGGATTATATTAACATTTTATGAAAAAAAATTTTTTTTTTCGAAATTTTACAGGTATCTGTCCCCTTAAGTCATTCTCAAAAAATTTGTGTAAAGAAGAGTTGAAAAAATTTAAATTTTTTAAAATGGGGAAAACGGACCTTACGTGAACAAAGGGAAGACGTTATTTGTCATTATAAATAGGGCAAAAGCCAACGAAAAATTGCAGAAATTGTTGCTATTAGTTCCTCAACTGTCCAGCACATTATAGAAAGGTTTCACCATGAAAACAGGATAGACGATAAAGGCAGATCTGCGCCAAATAAAATACTTACTGATGCAGATAAGAAGTCGATTGCTCCCAAAGTTAACGCGATTTAAGCACTCCGAAATTAACGAACGAAGTCGAAAAATATGTAGGCAAGATCTGTAACCCTGAAATTGTTCGTAGAGTTCTGCGCGCGAAGAAAATTTTCATGGAATAAGCCGTTGATTAATGTTTTAAAAATAATAAATAGAGTTTTGCAGACAACATTTGAACAAAGACATTTCGTTCTGGAAGTCTGTTGTTTTTACGGCTGAAAGCAAATTTAACCTTTTCAGGTCTGATGGGAAGTCCTGTGTTGGGGGAAAACCAAACCCCGCACTTCAACTATGTGATTTGCGCTCTACAGTTTAACAGGGCGGGGGCAGTGTGATGGTATGGGGTTGTATCTGGATCTGCTAAAAGATAATTTAGTAGTAAGTGCCGATAAAATTGCCATTAGGGATTCGTTTAGGTTCTACCAAGACAACGATCCCAATCATACGTCTGGTATTGTAAAAACTTGGCTTATCTGGAACTGCCCATATGTGGTACAGACACCTGCACAGAGTCAAGGTCTCAATGTTACTGAGAATTTGTGGTCAGTGCTGGAAAATAAAAATAAGAAACCATAATATTTCCAATGCTTCTGGTCTGAAACGGACGCTACAGCATGAATGGAATAAAATTAGTTCCGATTATACAGAAAAACTTGTAGAATCTATGAATTTCCGATTAAAAATGTTCTGAATCAAAAGGGATACCCCACTAAGTATCGAAATATTAATGTGTTTATGTTTTTTGGATACTTTTAATTTAGTACATCATTTAAGCTGTGACCTCAAAACTGTAACTTAATTATTTTAATTTGGCATATCTTTCTTATGAAGAAAAATTTTTTTTTTATTTTTTGTTAATAAATAAAACATGTTATTTAACAATAAAAAAAATATATAAGGGTAAGACTCCGTCAGAAAATATGAGATTTGCAAGTGGTCTTTCGATTTCTTTGAAACTTTGGGAAATATTAGTTCTAGGTAAGATACATTCGAGCCTAAAAGGATTTTGAAAAATTTTCAAAATTGAGTCATCTACGCCATGTTGAAAATCGGGACCGTGTTTTTTTCAAAAATCAATATTTCTTGAACCGTTGGATGGATTTCAATGCAATTTACAGACAATATAGAAACAAATAAGTAGTTTAAATTAGTATTATGTTAAAAAAAAAATTTCGAAATTTTGGCCAAAAAAAAGTAAAAAAAAATTTTTTGAATCAATTTTTAGTTGATTTGGCCAGTTTTTTAGATTTTCTGTTATACACGTAACGATTCCTTATGATTTAACCTTTATTTTGAAAAAAAAAATTTTATGGTGTCTATAATAGTTCTCGAGATATTGCGATTTTAGTGGAAGCGCGCACGGTTCGCGCTGCGTTATGTGTTCCTGTATGAAGTGACTGGAGCAGACTGCTGCAGGTCTGTGCGCGTTTTTCTACTACCGCGCTGCGTAACCGCGAACTTCACGGTGCGCGCTTCCACTAAAATCGCAATATCTCGAGAACTATTATAGACACCATACAATTTTTTTTTCAAAATAAAGGTTAAATCATAAGGAATCGTTACGTGTATAACAGAAAATCTAAAAAACTGGCCAAATCAACTAAAAATTGATTGAAAAAATTTTTTTTACTTTTTTTTGGCCAAAATTTCGAAATTTTTTTTTTAACATAATACTAATTTAAACTACTTATTTGTTTCTATATTGTCTGTAAATTGCATTGAAATCCATCCAACGGTTCAAGAAATATTGATTTTTGAAAAAAACACGGTCCCGATTTTCAACATGGCGTAGATGACTCAATTTTGAAAATTTTTCAAAATCCTTTTAGGCTCGAATGTATCTTACCTAGAACTAATATTTCCCAAAGTTTCAAAGAAATCGAAAGACCACTTGCAAATCTCATATTTTCTGACGGAGTCTTACCCATAAGATTTTTTTGTGTAATGGAAATACCATAAAATATATTTGATACTTTAATCATTTTTTTTGTTTTTGCTGCGTCAAATAAGCTGTGAGTCACTGTGGTGTTGCAAATTGCCATATAAAAATCCTCGTATTAATATTATATATTTAAAATTTTAGCAGCAGAACTGCTCCCATAGCAGACCTGTAATATTTGTATTTTCTTTTCTGAGAATGTTTTCCCAGAATTTTGCACTCTGACCTAGCAAAGTTTTTTTTTTGATGTACATAACTGCATCGATAATGAAAAATGTAGTACGAGTCCGTATCGCTATCTCTGCCGTCGAAGTTCCTTTTCCATATTTCTGTTAATCTTAGTAGCTTTTCGTCGCTCCTCAATTAACATTTTCCCGTAATTTGAGGAAAAAAACTTGATTGAGAGAAACCCATTGAATGGTTCGCGTCATCTGCGTACTACCTTCTGTTAATTGCCCTCTTCCGGTTTATTTCTTATTCTAACCTGTTTCCTTGTTCGTCGCTCCATAACAGCAATACCCTCGTTGAGTTGCGATTAAACCAACTCCTTCAAACTCATCAATATTTCTTTCAAACTTTGCTTGTCCATTTATGCATTTTCTTTGAGCACACGTCCATGCCGTTTTGTCCTTTTCCAGGCAATTCATTAATCTTTTCAAAATCAATATCCATCCATTATCGGCACACAAATTTGGACTTTTACATTCTACTCATTTGCATTTTAATACAAAATTTTTCGCACTTAAAAAGTTATGTTATTTACGTTAAACGCAAAATAGCGAATTATAATTTATTGCCCATAACTCACATAAACTACAACTTAAAAAAAAATATGTTTATAATTGACTAGTATTTGTACGGCGATTATTTAAACGCTAAATGTGAGCTTAAATACAGCATTTACAGTGCTGTGAAAAATCTTTGTAACCTTTTGTTCTCTTGGATCCCAGAGATGTACGAATGAATGAAAATGCGATTTGCACTTCGACTTTATCTTCCTGTTGTGCCCTCAAACTCATCCAAACATAGTTCCCTTAATAAATTTAAGGCAGAGCTGGGTGGGTCTGAGCGTATGTATTTCTTCCGGCCGCTGTTAGCCGATATGTCTCAACCTTCTTCAAGCTATAGCGTCACATTCCGGAAGAAGGTGTGCTGGAGTCTTCGGGCACTGGTCGCAGAAAGGACAGGAGTTAGTGGACCATTCCGCCAATCCTGTGCAGATGACTACGCAATGTGTAGATAGCCAGAGATGGTTTCTTATAGAATTTGTGTAGATGGTTCGAAAATATAACATAGACTACTCAAATTGAAGAGTTCGCCATAATTCCATTGGGTGAATTGTGTAGACTTTGGATTGGAAGAGTGGTTGGATCGATGGTCCATTCGTTGGCAATTTAAAGTTAATACAACTCGCATCATCTGCAGTATTCACTTTCGCTAACAAGAAAAAACGCATAAATCTTCCACGAAATCTCGCTCTGGAACTCTAAAAGGGTCAGAGAAGATGTTGTAGTCGTACTTTGGTAGTCCGAAGTAGTACTTTTTGATAAGAGATCTTATCTGTTGGATTTCAACGTTTACATTCTAAGTTGTTGTTTTTATAGCAACTCACTGAGCCCTGCCAATGCGGTGTGGCCGCGGATCGTCATCGTCTAACTCATCCAATGGCAGGCCCAGGAAACCTGCTGTTTTGACAAGTTGGATCCAGAGGGAGAGGGGTGTTAGGTGGGGGGGGGGGTATGCGAATAGGTGGTTAGTATTGTGCTACTATATCCCGACCGCAATTGAGCTAAACTTAACATTCTTGGTGCTTTTTCGTGTTGATTCCCAAGTAAACGAGATCCTCTATAACTTCAAAATTGCAACTGTCAACAGTGGCGTCATCGCCAAGGTATGAATGTATGGAATGTTGATATTATCGTCGGCGTCCGAAAATAATTGCACGCTCTCGTTCCCACGCCAGTCGGTTCTACGACACCGGAACGACCCGGCTTTATATCCAACCAAAGGATGCCACTCAAACAGCATACCCGTATTGGGAATGTTTATGCTGCTACAACAACAACAACAATTACACGCTCTTTCGAAATATCGCACCAGAGCTCATTTTCCCTGCAGCTCATTTAATCATTTCCACTATTTGATTAAATAAGTCATTTTAAGGAGTCACTCTGTGTGAAATTTCGCTTGGCATCAAGGAGTTCGGAGAGGTCCTTCACACAAGATGATGTTCTGAGCTGCTCAACTAAATTTTCCTCAACCGCATTAGTTTTGTGGGGATGCAAAATTCGGACAGCATGGAACTTGTACCGTAAACTGCTTTAAAATTAACAATAAGACGCTTCGGTTCCATCTTCGCGCGCCTTTTCCAATATGTAGAGTACTGTGAATGGATTTATTAGCTCTAAAGTTAGCGATATTAAGAGATGGTAGGGTCAACCCTATGGAGAATGGTTCCGTATGTAGAAGTCTACGCAAGTAAACTTGAGAGTGGCCAGGACGATTATTCTTATTACCACAGGACACAACCCATGGGATCAGCAAATGACCACCATTGGAATCATTGAGAACCCGATTTGCATTTCTTGCTTGGAGGAGGCGGAAAGCATTGAGCTTTTTCTCTGTGAGTGTCCTGCATTTGCTAAGGCAAGGCTATGAATTTTGAGTTCGATATCATGAGAATGATTAAAATTCGTTCTCTCAATTTGCCAAAGAATCTGGAAAATTCTGACAGAACCTAGCTAGCTCTGTCTCTCTCTATTCTATCCTATTTTGTCTCTCTGCTACAGCTCTTCTTTCCTCCTGGAATATCAACCCTTTTACTTTCCAGAGCTTGGAATACAATGGGCTTTTTAGCCTGAGTTTTTTAGTAGTTTACCACCATTCTTCTGGTGCTTCTTGGCTCGCCTTTTTTAAATTTCAATTTCAAAGCTCTCTAGTAAGGCTTACTGCGGTTTAGCACAATACTGTAAATACAATGTACTTAATTTATTTGTACTGGACGATTACGTAGTTGTTTTGCGTTTAAGCGCGTGCTTTCTAACCACCACAAAATACATACATACGTACTTACATATTTGTAGTATAGTGCAGTATATTAACTGCGTCATTAACATGTTTACCACCATCACAAACATCCATCCTTTACATATTTCGATTGTAACCGCAATTGCTCAAGCTGCTGCAGCCTCTAAAGTGCTTGCGCTTGCCAAGTGGTTAGTCGCTTGATTTGTCTTTAATACAATGTTAGTTAGTTAAGTTGGTCTACTTAGTTGTTGTTATTGGGTTATTGCAACTGCTGTGCAGGCTACGAGCTATAGCTGGCTACCAGCCTGTCAGCCCACTTGGCAAAGTGGTTTTAGCTGTTTTCTGTTTGCTGTGGCTTGCATACAAACTGACAATGATTTACGGACATAATCAATGTTAATTTGATCAATTTTCATTGATGCTCGTACATGACATTTTTGTTGTCATTTAACAAAACAAGCGGCGATCGAATGAGTCAGTCTCGTTGTAATGCATATCAAAATGGAATAATTAACATTTAAAAAGGATATTGAATTACTTGCCTCAGGTGATTTTATGATGGCAGGGTGATAAATGTTGTTGTCTTTCATTGAACAAAAAAACAAAAACACTAGAAAATATTAATTGAACAAAAAAAATATTGAAAAATTAAAAAAATCGTATTGCATCGGCCGGGAATCGAACCCGGGCCGCCCGCGTGGCAGGCGAGCATTCTACCACTGAACCACCGATGCTACATGTTTTACATACCGTTATTCAACAGCTGTTAATAAAAGAGTGAGGTAGCAACAAACAGTGAGTAGGCAAAAGCAACATATTTAACACACGCACAGTGAAGGCGTTGCTGTTGTTGCTAGCAGCTAATCTAAAAATAGATATTTTAATTAACGCTATGGACAGCGCTTATTGAGTGTGAAGAGAGATGGGGTTGGCTGTTATTCCTGTGCAGAAATTGTTGGTAGTAATTATGTTATAAGTGTATGTATGTATGCGACGCTTAGAGTGTTCGAGAGAAAGATTCTGCGTAAGATTTTTGGACCTTTGCACGTTGGCAACGGCGAATATCGCAGACGATGGAACGATGAGCTGTATGAGCTTTACGACGACATAGACATAGCGCAGCGAATAAAGATCCAGCGGCTACGTTGGCTGGGTCATGTCGTCCGAATGGATACAAACGCTCCGTCTTTGAAAGTATTCGATGGGGTACTAGCTGGTGGTAGCAGAGGAAGAGGGCGGCCTCCTCTGCGTTGGAAAGATCAGGTGGAGAAGGACTTGGCTTCACTTGGTGTGTCCAACTGGCGCCGGTTAGCACGAGAAAGAAACGACTGGCGCGCTTTGTTAAACTCGGCCAAAATCGCGTAAGCGGTTATAGCGCCAATTAAGAAGAAGAAGTATGTATGTACAGGGTGTCCGGTAGCAGCATTAAAGTTTTCAATTTAAAGTTTCTTCCTAAACGCTGAGCGTATGAGTGGAAAGGGGACCGCGTTAGCTTCGTTATGCGTGCGGGTCATTTAAGCTGCAATTAGTGGTGCTGTACCTCAGCCATAACCGTAACCTATAGCAATCAGCTGTTCTGAACAAACATATGTGCATCTCTGTAAACGATTATAGGTGCCGCACCATAACGCCATAACCATAACCGTAGCCGTATGTATCTATTGAACTTTGGTTTTCCCCGTAACCATAAGAAGCTGTTTTACTTTTCTTTACATTTTTTTAAATATTTGAGATAAAAATTTGAGTATTAGAATATGAGCGATGAAAAATTAATTGACTTAGTGGAAAATTATCCGTGTTTATATGACAAAATGCAAGTGCTGTCGATTATTATATTTCAATATCAGGCTGTTTAGGGTTACGGCATGACTAATCGACAAATACTGCACTGATGCGGCTATAGTTATGATAACGGCTATGGCATTATGGCTACGGCACCACTAATTGCAGGTTTAGTCACGATGCGCCAGTGAAAGGGTGAACAACGAACGTTCGCAATCGAAACGTATTTCAAAGTCAATGAGTCGTGGCCAATATTCGACATTTACGTGAAGCCCCAAATAAAAATTTGATTCTCTGGGCATCAAGACTCGGTGGAAAACAGTCCTGATGTCAGCCGGACATCGAAAACAAATGAAAATATTGAACACGTCACTACGAGTTTGCTTAAAAATTCGCGATAGCCAGTGCGCAAGTGAGCGGCTGCCTTTGAGCATGAAATATTGACGAAAAATCTCAGACTTCACACTTTCAAAATTCAAATCGTGCAAGCGCTTAGGCCTAACGATTACAATTTGTTAAAAAGTTCCTGTGAGACAATGTTGGAGCGATTTCGTACGGTAAACACTATCGTTTCGAGTGTTGAAGCCCATTTTCATTTAAATGGAAGTGTAAGGAAGCAAAATTGCCATTATTGGTCACCTAAAGGACAGAATCCGCTATTAAAGCATCAGCACCCACTTCACAGTGCCTAAGTGATGGTTTGGTGAGCATTGTCAAGCAGTGGAATAATTGGACCTTTTCGCTTTTTTGAAAATCGTCGAGGGCAAGCATTTTCCGTGGACGTTGTCTCTTCTTGGCGCATGCTGAACGATTATTTTCTGCCAAATATGAGAAAACATCCATCCTTCAGTACACACATTTTGGTTTCGATCATAGAGACAATGTCGCTACTGCGTCATTTCTTCCCTAACAAACTGATAAGCCGTTTGGGTGACATACCCTGGGTGGCCAGGTCGCTTGATCTTACGCCTTTGAACTTTTTTTGTGAGCTTACCTCAAAAGTAAAGTCTATATAACAAGTCCAACGACCATCTCAGCACTAAAATAAAATATCTTTTGCGAGGTTAATGGCATCTCGACATCACTTCTTCAGCAAGTGGCGTAGAGTACAGAGTCCAAATTTCTATAGTGTAACGGACATAACAATCAACAATTAGAGGAAATAATTGAAAAAAAAAAACAAAAAAAATCTGCACTTGTCTTCTTTGTAATAGCTATTGAAATAAACTTTTATCATTAGTAATTATTTCCAATTTAGCTTTTTATTCCTAATTCTGCTACCGCACACCCTGTACTTCATAGTTATCACAGTTAATGCTAACTTAGTATAGATGTGAATGTGCTTGTATTTTTTTTTTAATGAAGAGAGGAAATTCTACGTCTTGTTCTCGTTCACTCTTTTTCACATTACGGCTTCTTCTATTCGCCAATTCCCGACGCGCTCGTCTAACTTGACGAAAACTTTGCATGCGAAAGCAACGACAAAGTTATCGAGCCAGATTGGCCGCTATCAAATATGGTTATACTTTATTAAACTGGTATAACTCACTATCAGATATGTTCATTTATACAAGTTGCTTCATCTATTTGCCACTTGCTAACGCTTGGCGAAAATAGCAGACCTTTAGCTTGACTTTCTTATGGAAGGAATAAGGATGCGATTATTGATATCGTACCTTTGCATATTTTAACAATTTAAATTATAGTGGATATCTGCGCATTGGTGAGTTTCTGGTAAAAACACTTCAGAAGGTGTGACCAAGATCAGAGCGTTAACCGGCTCTCTGGGAATTTAAAAGAATCAGCTGATTGGCTGACGTAACGGGGCTATTATGACAGCGGTTTGTTTACAAAAAAACCAGAGATTGCATTGGTGATATTCGAAGAAAGTCAACACAGCCTTCGCTTATGTTGCTTCGTTGCTATCTGAACAACGACTGGTTGGACGAGTGTGTGAATACGTGTCAGCCCTAAAACTCCTTGTTTTCTGTTTTTTAAATAAATACATCCAAATTTTACAGGTGAGCGTAAAACCTGACTTAATTCAAAATCGTTCCCTCTAATAAACAAATATAATTCAGGCTAGTCTTATAAAATATTTTTTATGAATGATGCCAGGAGCTTCTTGAGTGCAAATCTCATTTTTGGCACAAATATCAGTTACGATTTTTTGCAGTTGAAACGGTGATATGCCGAAATTAGCTCTAGTACATACTTCTTTTATGCTGCGTAAAAATTCCTGTTAATATCTTTTACCAGTATCTCTTTGCCGCAAATATCTCGTTACATTTTCTTAGGGCGGCATAGTAAATTCAAAACTTTGAAGCCCATTTTCTTGAATTTTTATTTTTTTTGAGTTATGACGTTCTTCCGCCAAACGAGCGATGTCATAAAAACATATCGAACGCAAAATCCCGAGAAAATAAAGCAATTCCGCTTTCGTGCGCATCAATTGCATGTAGAAAACACACACACACACACACCCTTTCTTACAGTCACTCATTGAAAGCTAATGAAAAGGGATTTGAAAATTGCTTAAAAAAAGCAAAATTTAAAATGAACTCACGCAAAAAAAACAACAACTTCGAAGCAGCTTAAGGTCATAAAAAGCAGATTTTATACGAGTTCCAAATTTTTATGTTTTTTTTTGTATTTTTACTGCCGTGACATTTCCTTTGCCATAAATATGGAAATTAAAATCAAATACTCGTTGTTGTTGCTATCCGCTAAGCGGATTTCTCGTCTACCGCATCAAATAAAAATGTTGGGGCGGATTTCGTTAAACTCATTTTTAATGCGACATTTTATTACTTTATTTAAATTTTTTTCTGTCAATATTTAGTTATGACGCTTAAAAGTTTTTTTGCATAAATACGCAATTAAAAATCAAATTTATTGCTCTCTTCGCTTTGATTTTGTTTAATACTTTTGTGCGCGAATGCTTAATGTACTGTCATAATTTTGATATATTTAGAAAATATTTCGTATGTCGTAATTAGATAAACTAAATGCAAATCTTTAAATTGATTATGTAGCATACTTCTATTTTATAAAGGCAACACCTTATACTTGTTAAGATTTAATTTAAAGTTTTTCTTATATAGCAATGCCCTAAAATTGTAATGAATACTAGATTTGAATTTGAATTTTATAATAGGATTGCCTTTGCCTATAAAAAGCCTGCGCGCTCTTGGAAAGGACACATTCCGTTTGGTAATCGGCGGTGAGCAGAACTTAGGTGATTGCCAATGACTACCTTTGTAGTGTGGACTGCGTTAGATAGCCGCTACATGGTGGCTGTTGCTAGCAGATCTGTTTTTGGTATACTTTTTTAAACATTTTTGACGAAATATTAAGCGTAAGCGTTTTTTATTAAGTAAGCGTTTTATACCAAATTTACGGAAAATAACAGTTTTTCCTTTGTAATTCAAATACCGACCATACAAGGTGAAGTCCAAAATAAACAAGACTGAGCTAAAATATATAGAAACGACAGAAGCTTTGTTCTGGTATCTTCGAGTTTATTTTTTCAAAATAATCCCCTCTAACCTCGACACACTGTTTTGCGCTATCTAACAGCTTTTCGAAAGAGTGTTTCAGGTCATTGGCCGAAATGTCCTTCAGGATGCCGGTACTAGCCTTTTGGATGGCATCTATGGACGCAAAACGCTTTCCTTTCATGGCCATATGCAATTTTCCGAATAGGTAGAAGTCACAGGGAGCCATATCAGACGAATACGGTGAGTGATTGATGGTTAAAATGCGATTTCTAGTCAAAAAATCAGTCACAAGAGTGGATCGATGAGATGGTGCATTTTCGTGCGATGTCAAAGGCGATGTTTTGGGTGGTGGCTCGTCTGGGGCCTTTCATTCGGCACTTTGATGCTTAGTTTCAGGTTCATGTTGGAAACATCACGTTTAATCACCAGTTACAGTGTTGTAAAGGTTTTTCTCGTCTTTTCTCGCCTCTTTAATGAGGTCTTTCGAGTGCTGCATTCTGAGCAATTTTTGGTCCTCAGTTAACTTGTGCGGAATGAAACGTGCACAGATGATCATTTAAAATGCGATAAATCAATATTTTGCAGATATTCAACTCCAATCCCATAAATTTCAACGATGATTTCGGTTCATTTTTAATAAATTTACGAGCAATTTCGATGGAGTTTTCGGTGATTACTGATTTTGGGCGGCCCGTATGTTCATTGTCGCTTATGTCCTCCCAACCATCTCTGTTTTCGAGATATTCGATTTTAAAGAACGCTGTGGTCGTTTCGATGTTGCACCCAAAATGAAGAGACTTAACCCACGTCAGTCCTTTGTGTCAATTGTGGTAAAAATGGGAATAAACATGTTTTTATTTGGTATTTTGATATACACCTTTCAGCGCTGTTTCATGTTCGCAGATAGCTTGTAAGGATGTAATAAGAAAAGTGTTTTTAAACAAATTAAATCATATAAGTTTACACAAAAAAATATAAAGAAGATTTACTTGCACTCTTTGCGAAGACGTTTCGGTTACAAATGCCATATCTACGGAGTACTCGAATTCAGGCACCTCACTGTCGCTCAGTCTTAAATGGGTGTTGCTGGAATCATGTTGCGCGGTGTTTTTACGTCGTGAACTGGGTACTTCTTTGCCGTGGGATGCGTATGAAATTTCACGAATATTTTACGGCAATGCATTTTGTATGGAATTTGACAGCCATTTTACATGCAACGCCAACTTAGTACTTGGCTTTAGAAATAAAATCTATCAATGGAGCCTCTTTTTTCGCCAAGACTTAGCAAGTGACGAATAGATTACTCAGATTGGCATATGTTGGCAACGCGGGAAGAGAACTGCCTTAAATTACATGTGCTGGTAAGGCAGTGCGGCCTAATGAGCTATAGCCATACTCGCTAGCGGCGAATCATACTCGACAACTTTGTTGTTGCTTTCGCATGCAAATTTTTCGTCAAATTAATCGAGCATAGAGATAGCAATCGGAGAAATGGCGAATAGAAGAGTCCTACTATATCTATAAATATGTCTACTTCGTTAAAATAGAGTTGCATCGGCCGGGAATCGAACCCGGGCCGCCCGCGTGGCAGGCGAGCATTCTACCACTGAACCACCGATGCTTTTTTAAAAATACTATTTTGAAACAAAAAATCTATAATTTGATTTATAAAAAGTCAAAAGATTAAAAAATTAAGTTCCTGTATGAATTGTTTAAATGATATAATAGGAATCAAATTTTACCAATTAAAAAATTAACCCGCACAAATTTTTTAAGTGAAACTTCTTAGGCGTCGATGGACGAGCGGGAATGGAGAGTAAAATTTCAAGGCCATGCAACGTTTTGGACATTTTCTTTCCGCCAGAGAGAAAATAGATATAACGTAGAGGAAAAGGAGAGATACACTTTAGGCTATTTTTCCTGAGTTTTACCTTGTGATTGCTAATTTCTAGTGAGAAATAACACTGCCTACTTTATGGCGCTTGTTTGTTCGTGCAAACTTGTAGGAAATATATTTTTACTGACTACTTTTTGGCATTATACTTCCTTGCTGCCTACTGTTTGCGGCGTTTTTTGGTCCCAATTTTTTAGGTGTATTTTTTTGGTGCCTACTTTTTGGCGCTTATTTCTGTTTCCTGGCTAGTAATTGTGCGTACTATAAAGTGCTATCCATTCCGCCGTCGGATTTATTGGTATTGCCTTGCGGTAATTTGTGCCGTTGCTGCGGTCCTGGAATCGCTGTGTTTGTGCGGGTGATAAATGCTCGGAGTAGTGCGCGTTGTTGCCACGGTTTGTGTCCGGCGTTTACCTACACCAGTCTACCCTTCTCCGTTTTTTGTAAATTTTGTCTATTTGTATTCTCTGCAAATGTTGTGAATTTATTTAGATATATATTCTCTCTCTCTCTCATTCCCGCTCAGGTCTTTCCCTCTTTCTTTGTTTGCCTTGAAAGTTTCACTTCTGTTATGTGTACTACGCTACACTCACTTTTTCTTTTTATTTGGGAAAAAATTTTATTTTATTTTTTGGGAAAAAATTTGATTCTTTGTTTTTGGGAAAAAATTATATTTTTCTTGTTTATTTTTTTTTTAGTTAAAGTACTTATTTCGATCTTTTTATTTTTTCTTTAGTTGCCCACACATGACATGGTATATTTTCTCTATGTATCGAGGCCCAAGCTTTTTATTTCATTTTCATAAAAAATTTGTAATTGCATCGGCCGGGAATCGAACCCGGGCCGCCCGCGTGGCAGGCGAGCATTCTACCACTGAACCACCGATGCTATGTTAAATACCTAGTTTTTTATATAAAAAATGGTCGTTTTAGTTTATAAAAAAAAAAAATTAACAAATCGGCCTCTTGGATCGATTGAAAAATTAAAAAGTGCCAATTAAAATAATTGCCGCATATTCAAAAAGCTTAGTGATGATGGCTTTTCAATCTGAATAATCATTTGTTTTCCTATGTTAACCACGCCCACTATTTTGTGGATACCTCGAACCCTACATTAATTAAATTTCATCAAAAAAAACTGTAATTGCATCGGCCGGGAATCGAACCCGGGCCGCCCGCGTGGCAGGCGAGCATTCTACCACTGAACCACCGATGCTCACTACGAAATTTGATTTCAATAAACAATTTTAATAATTCTCATTTGAATGTTTTTCGTAAAAATATGGATTAATCGTTCATAAATATTAAAAATAATAAATAATCATTTAAAATATTTATCGATTCCATTATCATATTGATAGCAGCTTTTCCGTGCGGATTGCGCTCCAACTGCCCACCATTCAATTTGACACGCCTACCTTATGTTCATTTAAGAAAACTAACTACATAATATGATTAATTTTTTTAGTTTTTATGCACTCTTCTGTCTTTGTAAAAAATGTATCATTGCATCGGCCGGGAATCGAACCCGGGCCGCCCGCGTGGCAGGCGAGCATTCTACCACTGAACCACCGATGCTGGATAAATGGATCGAGCAATTTCTTTGTTCATCTGTGTAAATAACTTTGGTAAAGTGAATGTAAATTCCCGAAAAATTGTTCATAAAAAATATATTATATTTACACTCATATTCGATGCATCTTCTGCGTGTGAGAGCCGTAAAACCCGTTTAAGCGCAGAAGCTGCATAGCTTGAGAAAAGTCTTGGCTGTGTTTGAGCGAGACTTACTGTTACGTATGCAGTGAGTACAGCTATGTCATGGGTTTGGATGTGTGAGTATATAAAATATTTGCTGCTATTTAAAGCCCATTATTTGATGCTATTTAATGCCCAAATGTAAGCATCTCTTCTAAGAGTTCAATAAAATAAAAAATAAAAACTCAATTTCACTTTTAGAAAGAGCAAACATTTCCAGTACACGTAGAACACACTCTCTCCCTATAAACTCAAGCTCCCAAAACATTGTTTACGACTTCTCTCAACTATTCGTCGTATGATTCTAACCTCAACCCCAGATGCAGTAGCTTTGTTTGGCAATTTAGTCACCGAGATGTAAATGCGCCTCGTTCAAAACGTATTTTAAATAAATTCGCAGCTTTCAAGTATGTATTTATCTATTGTTGTTTGGGGTAAAACATTTTTTCTTCTTCTTATCGACACAAATACGATGGTCACACTATGATGACCAACACTCCCAGTTGATCTCACCTAAGCGGAAGATATATTACAAAACAAAAAAACAAAAAGATGGGTTTTAGACAGATTACCTAATGAAATCTGGGTCGCTCCTTTATAAAAGTGTGGCTATAGTGTTAGTTTAGGGACTTTGTGTAACAATCCACGGCCAAAAATATTGGCCTTCCTTTGTTTTTGGGTTTTTCATAAATATTCATACATATGTCTGAATATATTGTCTACTCAGATCTCCCAACATTCAGCTCTGCGAAGCTCAATATATTCTAATAGAAGATTTTTCAAGCACCTTTCATCTCTAGAGTTCCTCTTTAAGTTTAAAGTTTGATTCCGAATCATTACAAAGCGAATTTACTAGGTGAAAGAAGCGTTTCCAGGGCAGTTGGTTCTATGTTACCGGAATGACTCGGGTTTATATTCGGCCAAGGACTGTCACCTCAGCAGCGTTCGCCGTACTTGTGCGGGGAATATTTTTGTACAAAAACAACTACGACTATCAAAGTAACAGATGGTTCAGTGCTGAATAGCTTAGAATTCAAAGAAACGTGTAATTAGTCAAGGAAACCGACGGAGGGCTCTAGATTTAGTTGATTGGAGTATTTCCATATTTCTAGCTTTCCTGTAAGTTGCATGCGAAGCCTTGGCTATCAAGAATATCTGATATTTCTCTTTTGGAAGAAGGTAAATATATCGTTAGCTTTCCTACTAGAGATCAATGGGGAGCTCGGTAAGAAATTGCTGCCCCGAGGGGTCCAAGACTGAAAATCGTACTAGAGCTGAAGGGCTGGAATGGGAAATGGTACTACGGCAGTTGGATATGCGTCAGTTTTCGGTATAATAGCGTACAGATGCTTTAGCAGGTACAGTAAGTATAGTACAGCCACCAAAAAAATACAGAAATGTAAGTTGAGCCTAAACATTCACATGGGCGCTGGGACACTGTGGTATTTAAGGCAACAATTTGCTTAATTAACTGGCCAGCTATGGTTTGTGGGAGCGTACAATTGCACTGGAACAAACTTTAGAGCCAAGCACAGCGGGAACAATCGGGTACATGAAGGTTTTTATTAACTCATGAGCTCAAGAGAGCCGTTGTAGTAGTGCCGACTTTTACAAAAGCAATCAAGTCTCGCTTCAAAAAGTACGAGCAGGCTCGGGAGCAAAATTTCTTCTCAGGAAGAGACAAGCCTGCTAGTTCCAATTACGGGTCACAATCCATGGGGACGACATTTGGTCACCATAGGCATTGTCGACGATTCACTGCGTAAATCCGGCTTTCGTCAGACTCCGATGGTATATTTTTGGATCGGATGTATTGAGAATGGGCCAGCAATTACTTTATAGAATGCAAATATCTACTCCTACAGCTAAGTGGTAATTGGGGTATTGAGCTCGATGTTTGTGCGTTCGAAATTAGTCGGGGAATGCTTGACTTCTCTCTCGATTGCATCGGAATACTTCGATACTGCGCTGATTTGGGTTCCCTGGTCACAGCGGCATAGAGGGAAACCGCTGGGCTGATGAGGTGGCTAGACGGGAGACTCATGGAGACGTTTCATCGCAAAATGAGAGGACTGGGTTTCCTTGAGAACCTGTGGCCTGTTACTGGAAAGATGGACTGCGCGTCAACTCAGCGAGCGCTGGACTAGTGCGCAAGCGTACAAAGTCGCGAGATCTTTCTGGCCACGGATAGATCGAAGGGCGCTCGAGGGTACTTCGGAGGCTAATAAAGTCGCAGCTCTCGACTTTGCTAGGTACCCACACGGGAGATTGTCCGTTAGGTGTCCATGCAGTGGGCCATGGGATTGCTCAACGCAGCCGCTTTATCTTTATACGCTGCACTATGTCTGTGTCGTCGTAGAACTCTTGTAGCGATACTATGTTTTAGCTCTTACTTCCCAACTACATTTGAGTTCCGTTGACATCAGCTACCACTATGGATTGAATTCTACTGGATCCCCCTCCTTCGGGAGTATCTGGTGAAAATGTATGTGCATATACACACATACATAAATATGCACTTTTGCCATTATGATCTATTGTACTAAGACTTTCGCTCTCCTTAATTTAAAGTTGAAAACGGAAATTCGGAACATGAAACTTGCATTAGCTTGAGGTGCTTGCAACAAAACAAGTGTAAAAATATTTCCATTACCTTAACAAGTATTTACAATATTACAACAAGCAGAAGGAGTTTTGGCCAGCCAGTTAAGTTTAACCTGCGGAAAAGTAAACAAGAGTGCAGCAGTGGGACAGTGGATGCATAACGTGCCACAAAATATTTACAACACATGCATATGTATGTATGCATGGGCAACACAATAAATAAAAGCTGAAGCTTGTGAACTCATGCACAGACCCTACGTTATGCCAAAAAAAAAAAAAAACATAGTAAACTTAAAACAGTGCATACTTCAACGATTGGCAACAATAATAAAAATATGTGCGCAAGCGCGAAACTCACATTGAACATCAAAAGAAGCCGACGCGACCAACACCACAAAATAGTTCTGGCCATATGAGCACCACAAACAATCCCTACATAATCCGACGCTTAAACCGCTCTGAACTCGTTAAGCGGCACAGCCTGGCTTTTGTGGCTGGCGAAGTCAATACTCACCTCAAATACACACACACACACACACACATTGTATATATGTCCACAGCATAATTGAGTGTGACACCAGCACGAAAGGTGTGCTCGCCAACAAAAACTGTGTGTGTCCCGTTGGTTAGTTGGGATTGAGGGGGAATGTTATGTGGAACTCGTTATGAAGAAGAACGCTTGACTACCTTTCGGGAGGTGTATATGTATGTAGTTGACTCAATGCGGATTTAGTTGGCCATAAATTTGGATATTTGATGTTGCAATAAGTAACTTTGGTGAGCTGATTCTACAATGTAAAATTGACGAGGAGTTGGAAGGAAATACATAAATAAATTTGGGAAAGAATGTTGTTCGTTGGAAAGATACTATGAAGAAGCGATACATTGTACGTTCAATAGGAAAAGGAGTGAACGTCTTAAACTCAACACGAACAAGTTCAGAACAAAGGTAGTTTCCGTGGAGTTCTTTAACGAGCCTTCGGTGAAGTTTGGTCACTATATCGGTTTCTATTCTCAAAAGCCTTACTTACTTACCTACTTTGTTGGCCGTAACCGACTTACAGCCTGCCAACCAGGTATCTCTGTCTTTCGCACACCTTTTCCAGTGCCTTGAGTCAAGAGGAGCCTGGCCTACTTACTTACCTACTTTGTTGGCCGTAATAACCCGTTACCGAGTTACAGCCTGCCAACTAATGTCTTGCCAGGTGTCTCTGTCTTTCGCACACCTTTTCCAGTGTCTTGAGTCAAGAGGAGCCAGGCCATCTTCAATTTGGTCCTTCCACCGAACACGAGGGTGTCATCTTCGCCATCGATCGCCAATGCCGTTGCAAACACCTTCCATACGGACGACATGACCCAGCCACCGTAGTCGTTGTAGGGTAACTCGTTTGGCTATCTCAATATCTCTGCAAAGCTCATACAGTTCGTGGTTCATTCGAATGCGGCAACCGTCATCTACGTGAGCAGGGCCAAAAATCTTCCGGAGTACTTTCCTCTCGAAAACTCCAAGAGTGGCTGCATCTGATTCTTTGACTGTACAGGCTTCAGCGCCATAGATAAGCTCTGAGATGATGAGTGTTTTGTAAAAGTCAGTTCTACGTCGGCTACAGCAACAACAACAACGACTATCAAAGAAGTAGGTGGTAGGGTGCTGAATAGTTTAATACCTTTCAAGGAAATGAATGAATATTCTAAAATTAAGACCTCTAGATTTACTAATGGGGCGCTCAAAATTTGATGGTTGGAGTATTTCTATATTTCTAACCTTCCTGTTAGTTCAGATCTGGTTACTCTCTTGGGGAGTTCGGTACGAACTTTCTACATCGACGGTTCCAAGACTGAAAATGGTACTAGAGCTGGATGAATGGAATGGAAAAAATTGGTGGTATCAAAAACACCACACAACAAAAAACAAAAAACGAAAAATTGGAACGCAAATCAATTAATCGACACGTCTTAGATCTTTGAGATTAGTTATTGTAAGGAAAGTCAAGAAAGAGAGAAAATATTAGTAGAGTGCCCTTCACCTGGAAGATGTGTGCATCTTATGAGCCCTTCATATCGTTCACCTCAAATGAGCTGGTGATTAATTTGTAAGGCGCGATATAATAAACCCTTAAATGTTTAAGTCTTCACCTTCAAAACTTTCCGGATGAATATTCCATGGCCATCTCGATCTGAATTACAACTTGTAGCAGCCAGTTGGCGCCGATTGAAAAGCAGCTGGCAATTTAACGAAGGATTTCCTTATTTTCCTTTCATTTATTCATCCTTCGTGTGCCCACCTTATACCTATTGCCTTTGGACCTGCTAAGATTGCAGGGATGCTCAGGATTCAGTGTAAATTCAGCTGTTACCTCATTGCTGAGAGTATGCCTACTACCCGAACTACTACCCCAGAACAGAAGTTTTCCTTTTTCGCCAAGACCCTCTAACACCTAGTTGAGAAATACGCCCTCCGTCTCTCGTACTATACATTTTTCGCACACTATTGATTGATAACTAGCGATATGTGGATGCAGGAAAAGGCTTATCGGAAATTCAATGCTGAGATTTGATTAGAAAACTAGAGAAAATGCATTCCGTCTAATCACAGGTTGGTCTAAGACAGTTGCGCATACTACTTTTGAATAAGCTCTCATTGGGAGACGGTTCCCTTTCATTTTATTGAACCTTAGAAGTCTGTTGCATTGTTATTTCTAGTGAATAATAGGGGCATAAGTGAGTAACAATTTGCGGAACTCTACGTCGAGTTTTGAGTTTGAGCTCCACAAAGCTCCTCCTTCATATACAAATCTTCTTTGTGCCCAACGTCTTGAAATAATAGGAAATAAGTATCGTATCTCAAGTGTTCTCCGTGTATTTTAGTTCCTTGTAGTTTGCACTGTATTCACTCACTGTATTCAAATACCAAGAATCATGTTAAGTGACCCGCTAGCCACCAACGAAAACCGTCGAAAAAACTTGAGGGCTATCGAAAAAAAAAAAATTCAGATTCTTTGTATTTTTTTATCCTTAGAATTAATGGTGAATTAAAGAAAGGTTGCCATTAGGTATAGTGTTACATTGAAAAAGGTACCTAGAATGATGTCAGAGATTCTCAATTCAACTTATCACCAGGGGACTATTCAAATTTTCGAACTGAGCGAGCTAGAGTGAAAGTACGCTGAAGGCATTAAAAGGAATTGCGTTCGTAAAATGGCATATCGGCTATAAATGCGAAGGTTGTTGGTTAGATCTTCATTTTGCAAGTGAAATATTTGGTTGATTGAGGTAGATAGTAGAAAATCTGCGAGTGCATTTGTTCGGGTAAGAAATCTTTTCATAAAAGCCAATTGACATTCCGAGACGACAAAATTTTTCATTTTTTCATGTGTAGAAAAAATTTAAGGTACTCTTCTTGATCATCTGGGCTTTCAAATATAGAGATGTGCAATTTTACGCTGCCTCCGAACTGCAGCAATTTTTTCATGATATAAGTACACCCCAAGATTAGCTTACACAATTAGGACCAACCGACTCAGCAGCCGATCGTAAATCAATTATTAAAAATCTTATGTTTCGCCTTCGGCAAAAAAGTCTGAAGTTTGGCTTTCTTTGGATGTTTGTTTGATCAAAAATTTCATTTTTAGCTTTTGTAAAATTTTGTGAATAGTGACATCAAAAGCTCACATTTTCTGTTAATAAAAGTGCTTGGTAATATTTACCCACGTCTCGAGTGTGACCCTAAAAAGCTCGTGATCAGCCAGCCAGTGTTGTTTTGGGTCAGCTCCATACAGATAGTACCGCTACAAGGTCAAAATGCCGATTAGCTATTAATTGGCAGTGCTATTTGTTGTGTACTCTTGAATGCGTTCGGTCCGTCTTCGGCTCTAAAAACCAATTTGCGTTTGCTCTCTGCTTCATAATATAACGAAAATATACTTTCTGCATCGGCCGGGAATCGAACCCGGGCCGCCCGCGTGGCAGGCGAGCATTCTACCACTGAACCACCGATGCTTATACTGTGATAATACAATTTTTTTAACTTAAAACTCATAAAGCGCGAATATGAAATGCTGCTTAGACTCGCAAGCGCAGCATAAAATTTAGTAATGAAGTTTCACGAAGCAACGGTGCCATTTTTCACCAAGCTCACTTTAGGGGCATACGGCCATACTTCAATATTTCATTGTTGTTGGTCCGCCACAAATGCAAATGCTTGTGATCTGTTACAGTAACTTAAGTATATTCTCGACCACCTGTTGTGATTGCGGCATTGCCAAGCGTCACGGCATCACCAACTCCTAATCCTGAAGACCTCACAAGCGCAAGACATCAAACTTCCTCTGCTTCTGCTTTACTGTTTAATCAGTTTTTAAATGGGACAAGTCTCGGTTATTACAGAAGTTACACTCAAATGCGAGTATTATTGCCAACTATCCGATTAACTAAACTCAACGAAACTACCATTGGAGTGAGCCAATTTTTTATGGCTTTAACTAGTTTTTAAACTGCTAATTGCTAATTGCAGCTGGGTGATTTTAAGAGCTTTGAACTTGCAGACTTAATGTGAAATTTCACATTGCACGATGGAGAGGAAACACAAATTTTCTTAATTACATTTATTTATTTTATTATAAATATAAATTAGTAGTCGGTTTATGGAAATTAATAATGAGTGAAGGTGAAGAAAAAAAAGTTTAGTTGCATCGGCCGGGAATCGAACCCGGGCCGCCCGCGTGGCAGGCGAGCATTCTACCACTGAACCACCGATGCTTGACGATTTGAATTAATGCTTGTCGAAATTCGTTACTAATAAATTAAACTGCAATGAAGTGCAATCGAGCCCCTTATAAACGTAGAAATATTTTACGGATTGAATGGGCAAGCAAAGTTTTTCATTAATATGGGCCTAATATTTCGAACTTAAATAACTATTCTACGGCACAGTCTAACGATTCTCTACCTCATACGGCCCCACTGTCATAAGAAAAGAATATCACGCCGTCTGTGGTCGGAAGCAGTGAAGTCTGGACAATATGGCAGGTGATGTAAGACCTCCAACTTCCGTGTTTCTAAGTGTGACTCGTTAACGTATAGCGCAGAAGCTTAGACGATGACAATATCCGATGAGGCGTCCCTTGGAGAGTCCGAGAAAAAGATTTTGCGGAAGACTTTTAGACCTTTGCACGTTGGCAACGGCGAATAACGCAGGCGATGGAAAGATGAGTTGTATGAGGTTTACGACGACATAGACATTGCGCAGCGAATAATGTCGTCCGAAGGGATACAAACGCTCCGGCTTTGAAAGTATTCGATGCGGTACCAGCTGGCAGAGGAAGAGGCTTTATAAGGCCTTCTCTACGTTGAAAAAATCAGTTGGAGAAAGACTTGGCTTCACTTGGTGTACCCAACCTGCGCCGGTTAGCACGAGAGAGAAATGCTTGGCGCGCTTTGTTAAACTCGGTCAAAATCGCATAAGCGATTATCGCGCCGATCAAGAAGAAGAAGAAGTATGACTTCAACACGAGTTGACGACTACTTTTTCTTGTCTGATACTATTGCTGTTTTTCCTCCACTATTCGACTCAGACGCATTAATGCGTTCAATACTGGTTACCTGTGAGGGTTTTACTCGCAGCTCGTAGCCATAATATAGCACACCGAGCTGATCTCACAAAGTACTCGAATTTATTTATATGGCAGAAAAAGCCTTTCACCGTCCACAAAAAGAAAAAAAATAATTGGCAAGAATCAACGGTATTGTGTAGTCACTTGAAACTTGCGCTAAAATTTAAAGGGCTCTAAAATTGCATATCCAGAAAAATTCTAAAATTTCTGATTAGAAATTTGAAAGTTTTGATGGAATTTTGAAAGATGTTGCAGGAAATCGCAGAGTTATGAAATAGTAGTTGCTTTATGGGCTGGAGGGGAATCTCGCTGGAAGATCCAACGATCTCTATTGGAAAGAGTACTGCTCAACTGCTTCACCACGCCTTCCAAGGCATCCTCGTGGTACATTTTTGCCTCGGTCTTAACTCCTTTTTCGCAGAAATGAAGAGATGTAACGCCTTTACAAGACGCTCCCCACCAAACCATTACGGAGGCTGGATGGTGGCCACGCTGAACCTTTGGAACAAAATTTTTTGCGTTCAACAGAGAAATTTTTCTCATCTGTGAAAAGAAAAGTTTTATAACCGTTGTCCGCGAGCCAACGAAGTAGCTGCTTGCATCTGTCGAGTCTAATTTTCTTCAAGCGCGTTATCAAAAGATGGAAGGCTTTTATGTGGAGATCATCTCTAATTAGTCTTGACATGTATCTGGTTGATACATTCATTTCTCGGATATGATTTTCTGTTTTCTAAGGGGATATCTGCGAATTCTTCCTGGAACGGCACTACGCTGTTTCTAACCACGCGAGATCGACCACTTCTTTTTCTGTCTGTCACTTCAGACATTTGAGAAAAACGATTGATCGAGCGGATATTCTCGAAATATTAAGTTTTTCCAGCAATTCGTAAATTTCACTTGTCACAGAATTTATGGCAAGACTAAGTATTTAATAAAAACTTTTTTGCAGCAAAGTTTTCTACTGAAATTTTGTTTAGTTAAGTTTTTGTAATACGGAGGTACGACATGCTGCTTTTTGATTTTGCTTTCTTAATGCTTCACCTTTAATTTTTAACAGTTCGTTAACATAAAAAAAATACATTTATGCATCGGCCGGGAATCGAACCCGGGCCGCCCGCGTGGCAGGCGAGCATTCTACCACTGAACCACCGATGCCTATTGTTTAATATTTTCATTGCACAAAGCGAAAGAAGGCCAGCTGTCTTAAAGATGTTCGACGGCTTTGGCAATAATCTCCAAATCGACTGAGTGACTCACACGTTCATTCAAGTTGTTGTCTATACTAAACAAACAAACAAAAGATATAGCAAACTATTAAGTTATTAAAATTGCAAAGAAATGCTTCGTGATACTTTTTCTGAGCTATGTGGCAGATCTTCTTCTTGATTGGTGCGATAACCGGTCAAATGCTTTTGGATGAGTTTAACAAAACGCACCAGTCTTCTCTCTCTTATACTAACCGGCGCCTGTTAGACACACCAAGTCACCGTCGGTAGCGAAACAAAAATCTCTCGCAGAGTCTTTCTCTCAAACACACTAAGTGACGCCTCATCGGATGTTGTCATCGTGCAAGCTTCTGCGTCATACGTCACGACGGGCGTGATGAGAGCTTTATAGAGTGTTAGTTTTGTTTGTCGAGAGAGTTCTTTACTACTCAATTGCTTGCTTAGTGCAACGTAGCACTTGTTGGCAAGAGAGATTCTACGTTAGATTTCAAGGCTGATGTTGTTAACGCTGTTAATGCTGGCTCCTAGATAAACGAAGTCTCTTACAGCCTCGAAATCATACCTGTCAACAATGATGTGGGTGTTGATACGCGAGTACGCCAAATGTTTTTTTGTTGACGTTCACCACCAGATTCATTCCCTTCGCTTCTTTATCCAGCTTGGAAACAGCGGAATTAACAGCGAGGTTGTTAAGGCTGATGAGGTCAATTTGGTCTGCACACGCCTGCAATTGTAAACTTTAAAAAAAAAATGTACCGGAACGATTAAGTTCTGCTGCTCGCACGAGGTTCGAGAAAATCGTCGGGAAAGGAGTCGAAACCCCTGCATTGAAGAATAAATATCTTAGATATGAGCCCCAAGATTCTGTACGCAAATTATTCAGACGTCACATTACCATACGTTTGGAATTTGCTGAAAAACTTTAATTTTTGGACCGCGCTCATCGATCTTATGTTTTCTGACAGAACAAAAAATTAATTTGAGCAGTCTTGGGCCCAAACTTAATTGAAGACTTGGGAAGAATATTTTCGAGCAAAATTTATAAGAATAGTCGGCAGTTTGGGACCTGTAAGCAGCTCAAAGATGGTTTCTAATTGAGTGGAATGAGATAAGCCTTTCAACACTAAAATAGCTCGTGTAAATGTAAAATAGCTTCTGTAAAACAACCGATTTTACTCACCCTTTTGGGTCCAAGAATGAAATAGTTTTGGAGCCGGATGGTATCATACTTAAAGATAGTAATAAGCATCATTACGCTATGGTAGGAATGGCAACTGTTTTCCAAACAGAAATTTTTGTCATTCTGAAAGTAACAGAATGAATAATGAGAGGAGATGGAGCGGGAAACAGATTGCAGTCTTTAGTGACAGTCAGGCTGCACTGAAGGCCCTGGAGCACGCAAAGCAAACCTCAAAGATTGTGCAAGAATGTAAGAAGCGGCTTAATTCTGTTGCAAGACGGAACAAGCTTGTACTTATATGGTTTCCAAGACACCGCGGTGTTCAAGGGAATGAACTTGCCTACTGATTGGCCAAGTGCAGATCAGCGGTTACTCCACAGGGACGAGAAGCAATAATCGGAATCAGTTCTACAGTTCTACAGTTCTTCTGCATAATAACCTCTAGGCAAACCTTATTAGACTAAAAATACGCCCGTGTCGTATTTCTTACCTTCGAATGCTTTTCAAATACAGCAGGCAATTCTATGCACCTGGTCTTTGGCGCAATGCCATCCTGAAGTTGAGGTGTTGTTTGGTTTTTACTTTTAATCAAGCCATTATAGTTTTATTTATTTGGCTAATCAGCGACAAAAAACATTTATTTTCATAAACAAATTAAGAAATCATACGTAACCATTGCCAATTTTGGTGTTTCCTCGTAAATTTTGCATCTTCTTTCACTTCAAACTTCCTTTTTCTTTCTTTTATACTGCGCCGCTTGCCGACTGCTGCAGGCAATAAAGTAGCTGAATTTACAATAATTTCAAACCACAACATTAAATTTAAAAATCAGGACTTTCAATTAAATGTGGTTTTAATGATGTCTCCAGCTGTGTGGCAAAAGGTGTCGCTTTAATGTCTTTCTTAACCGCGTGAGAACACCACTCTTTGCACTCTCTGTCTTCTTCTCCTTCAATTCTCAGGAGCTTCATGCTGCATTGTTGTGCGGGTTTGAAGCATACAAAATGAAAATAACAGTTGAGTCACTCTGTTCGCATTAACTTCTCAAATTTATTAGTACCCATGCGACATTCTAAGAAGAGAGCGATAACAGTTGTGGTGTGGTATTAGTGGTACTCATGTTTGAAGTGATAAATGTTATCACATCTCTTATGTGTGTATGTAAGTGTGCACGTAGCTCATGTTTGTATATTTATGAGATTTAGAGAATTTGACTCTTGTAATCTATATTTACAAGTGGTATTTAACATGTGCATTATAACGGTTTCGTAAGTTCAGTTGTAGATTTTAACGCTTGGTTTTGTTTTACTATTTAAAATGCATGTGGCCCCATTCTTTAGTATCTCCTACAAATGTGAGTACTTAATCTCTTGGGGCATAACATCGAACTTAATATTTGACATGTTGTCGTGCTGCAACCCTTTGGGAGAATGTCTACAAAAATAATCTACTTTGACGATATCTGCATATTTTATAATTTTACATACAGTGGCTACTGAAATTTATAAAAAAATTTTTTTTTGTTTCTTTTATTAAGGAGTTATATACAGTTAGAATTTTCAAAAAATCGATTTTTTTTCCAAATGTACATATATTTAAGAATGCTTACTGAAAATTTAATATCGTTCCGGTGAACACGCAAATTTGAAAGGGCATTTCAGAGTAAAGTAAAGTGCTTTTCAAACTTTAAACGCGTTTTTCTCAAAACGGTGTTTACAAAATCGGTAACCAACATTACTTGAAAACGGCTAAACCGATTAGTCTCAAATTTTAGCACGAACTTCTTAAATATATTTTTTAGTAGTTAATCGAAGATTTTTTCTCACCGATAATTATTTTTTTGTAAACAATATAAGGTCGAAATTTTAGTCAAAATCCACTTTTTGCTATTTTGAGAAACCAATATTTTGTCAAAAAAAATTTATTTTGCTTATTCCTTCGATTAATTGCTAGATCTAACATTACTTTAACGAAATCTGTTAGGTTTTTTAATTTCAGAGGATCCAGTTCAGAGATATAGTGGTCACCGCAAAACGTCTTTTTTGAGATCAGCTGTAGCTCCCTTCCAAATAAATATTTTTATTAATACTAAGTCTTAAAATACAGCTAAAAGATAAGAAAATATGTGTACAAATTTTAAGATAAATAACTTTAAAAGTTTTCTTAGAAAAAATTCAGGAAAATTCGCTTTTCTTCGGCCACCTTCCTGTTAAGGTTGGCTCTCGAGGTTGCTTAGTGTGATCCTTGCAGTCGATGGCCAGGCATGAGTTTGTAGTTCTGTAGCGACTGAGTTACAAAAACAAAGAAGATTCTGTGCCTAGGCGTTTGTAACTTTCATGTATCCTATGTATTTCTAATAAGAGGACACATAGGAGGTCTTGATAGATTTAGGCTGACCTGCCCAAAAGTAGATAAGAGCAAGCCTTATAAGAGCACTGATTGGTATCGGACTTGTTACCCACTGCCGCGTGAGGTATAGGCTGATTTCTACAGTGATCAAACTTCTGCAGAAAATAGCAAATCCGCCAATGGTTTTCTGCCATGAAACGGCTTTTCGTAAAAACCATCAGCATTCCAGTTGTAGGATATCATCAAGCCTATGGACCGAAATGGGTAAATCTCAATCATGCGAAAACAAGTGAGCTAAGAAGAAATTATTGAGTTGATTCCACTTCATCTTCTAAATATCTTCTGCAAAAGGAAATCAAAGTAATGCCAAGCCCCACCGCATGTTGCAAGTTTGTGTACTAGGTCAGCGTTTGCTGAGTTGGCACGAAATCACATTTGTAGAAGCAGACCACAGTTATTCAAGGGAATCCTAACGGAAAAACCACTTCACTGGCTCTCTATCTAGCTAGTTCATCAGTCCGGGGATTTCCTGCAATGGGCCTATGATCTGGTACCTATATGAGCTTAATTTCAAAGCATTGGATTGCGATCGTAAAGAATTCTGACATTCCCTGGCTATTACCGAGCTCTTGCCTAAGCGGGTTCAGGGCTTTAATGGAGCTTGGCAGTCACGGAGATGTTTACTTGCTTAAACATTTTTAAGTGGCAGCCAATCAACTGGTTCTTTGAAAAAAGTTACAACCACAGTGATCCAGTAGCCTAAGCTTGAGCCTGATGGGGAACTGCACGCAGAACACTCTTCCACGCACCTTACCTTCGACCGGTGATTCCAAGGTTTGTCTCATGGTGAAAAGAATTCAGAAGGTGTGGCCAAGATCAAACCGTTAATCGACTCCCAGCGCGTCTGAAAGATTCAGCTGAATGGGTGACGTCACCTGGGTCATAAAAGCGGTTTGTTTACAAAAAAACTGAGATTGTTTTGGTGATATACGAAAAAGGCAACGCAGCCTTCGCTTACATTGCTTTGTTGCTGTCCAATGACTGATTGGATGAGCGTGTAAATACATGTAAAATGAGCGGGCAGAGTTCAGCTGCCGAGTACACAGAGACGTCATGGTGAAACGATTTTTAGAGGTGGTCTATGTAGCAAACTGTTGTTCAGCTCTGCGCGAGTTTGACAGAATCGGCTGATGAGCCGATGGCACTTAGAATGTGTGAAACAAAATTTAGCTTGTGTTAGTGATATACGAATGCCATGGCTCTATCATTGGCTTAGATTTTTCGTATATCACTAACACAAGCTAAATTTTGTTAAACCTATCCCAATTGTCGGGAGCCGGAGTTCCCTTCAACATTTTTTTTTCACCATAGCTATCAAGAAAACCTTGAAATCTATCACTCGTGTGTTGACGTGGCAGCCGCAGTTGCGCGCACAATTTTATTTTTCACCAACGCAAATTGGCCAAACCTGGTAATCTAGCATCCTTCGGTTTGTCTCGTATAGCTAATTCGCTTGGTGCACTAACGAGGGAGTAGTCCAACAGAGGTTTTCGAGGGATACTTTTATTGAAATTTTGAATTCATGTTGTTTAGCCGTACAAGGATCATAAAATTTCATCTGCGTAGTATTAAAAAAAAAGTTTTAAAAATCGTGAAATCATTTTAATTCTAGGATTCACTGTGCGTGCTTACCGGTTACTTTAATAACCAAAATACGAGTGTGGATATACGGGCCTGCGTCGTGGTTTCTGCTTTCGAATGGTCGCTTCAAGCAACTGTCTTGATTGTTGGCTGATTACTGCGCTCAGCTACGCAACTGTCGCCCTTACCGTGCTTCTTACAGTCGCTTCTTGTCTTCTCTACATATTCATGTATTTTTTTCTGTCCAGCTTTGATTCCTGTTCACAGCTTGTGTTTATGACTCCACTCGGGGTACATAACCGCTTGCTGTTATTCGTTGAGTTGTATGCCGTTTGTGTCTTTATCTTGAATGCGGGTAATAAAATTGTAATAAAATCGATTTTTATGCGTTGATATAAGTGAAACATATAATTTATGGCGTACTTAGTCGAATGTGACTTTAAGCGTTTCGGTTCTTTTGCTTTTTTATGTTTTTCTTGTTGTTATTGCTTTTTTAATTTTTTTCTTTTTGATTTTTTCAATGCTGTTTTTGTCAGTTCGCCTTTTCGGTGAAGTTCAATGGGTCAATGCAGTTCATTTGTAGCGCGATAACTGAAAATATTTTGAAAGCGTCAAGTGTGGTGTGTTGAAATGTGGATTTGTTGTTGTTGTTTTTTTTTACTTCCAACCGAGTTGCTGTTCGAACGTATTCCAATCACATGCCGAATTTCACTGCATGCTGATGTTCCACTCGCTGTTTCTCCTCTCTCTCTCTCTCTCCTTTCAACATATTTTCACCTCCTTGCGGTTTTTCGTTAATTTTCGTGCAGACGGAAGTCGAAATTCGACAGCATTTTAATTAAAAATCACACAATTTTAACACTAACATACCTTTCTTCTTTTTTAATTGGTGCGGCGCGCGTACCTTTTCACAGTGACACTCAGACACACGCACATACTCACATACTTGTTTCTCTGGTCAGATCGTCTTTGGCATAGCTGATGAGCGCTCCAAGGCGTACAATCCACAAAGTGTGCATACTAACTTGTGTGTGTGTGTGTGTGTATGTATTTGAGCATAATTGCTTCTGTGTGCACACTCTTTTGTGTATATACATACGTACGTATGTATGTATATGTACTTGCGCTCGAAAATATTCCACCTTGGGGCTCACCACTTACCTTTTTACAACGTGTTAGCAAGGAACGCGCCCCAGACAGGCGACGAAGTGGCGACACGTTGTCCGTCTGCTGGCCGTTCTTCCCCTCCACTTAACTTTCAACTCGTCACCCTCTCAATACAACAAAAACAGCCAGTCAAACTCAACGACCAACCGACCGACAACAACAACAAACCAGACTGTTAGGTTCTTACAGTTGTGAAGACAAACGATCTTCGAAAATGTGGCACAGTGCCCAGGATTCAATGCGAATTCATATTGTATTGCATACGTCGTGTGCTAGTGTGCATCTCCTGTTGCAACATTGCCATTGCTGGGCTTAATTTGAATCGTTTGTCTTGCTCGCTTCTTGGCTTTGCCGGCCTTCTGGGTCTCAGTTTGTCGTATGCACGGCTGACTTTATTTCTTCAAGATTTGTACTTATTCTTCCCAATGTTTTTGTTGTTCTTGTTTTTTTTTGTTCTTGTGTTTGTGTATTTCGTATTTTCTTGGACTGTTTGGACTTGTTTTTCCGTGCTTACAATTAATTCAGGTGGCGCTTAGTTTGAGCGTTGCTTGTGCTTGGATTGCGTGGCCTCACAGCATCCTGCTGCTGTTGTAATCGAAGTGTTTGTTGCCCGGGAGTGTGGCAAGTACATGTGGTAAGACATTTCAAGACAAGTGAACAGGTTCTTCGCGTTACACACGCTCATATCGATGTGCATAAATATGTGTACGTACTCGCATGCAATGTCACGAAAGTCTTAACGACTGATTGCTTGCCACTGTGGAGGAAATTTTTTCGCTGCGAAGTGCTGCTGATAGCGCCATGTCGCAGACAAACCCGACTGTTGAGTACTATTGAGATTAATGTCAAAAGGTTTTTAATTTAATTAGATAATTTCTTAAAGGCATTTTAAGCAGTCGTCGTGCCGTGTAATGTAGTAAGTTCGACTCATTTGCTCTTCTTGGCTTTTCAATTATTTTTAAATAATGTTTAAATGGATTGTAATTAATCATTTTCTCTTTTTCTCTTTACAGGTAAGTTTATTACGGGAAAATATTTTAAATTGACTTACTTCGTGTGCACACATACACACACACATAGTGAAGCTCGAGTAGGGGTAAGTGTGGAACCAAAGTGAAGTGAAGAACGAGGTATGTCACCATGAATTTTGACGGTTAAAGTGCGATTGCGATTATGAAAATGAATTAATTAAGCCATGCATAGTAATCATTTATTTGCCTTTTGAATACACAGTGCAACAGATTGAAACAAATTTTAATCCCTGGTGTGGGATACTAAAGGGTAATCAGTGCAGAGGTATCGGATTTCAAATTGAAATAAAAGAAGCAAATTGGAAATTGATTGGACAATCCTTATTATTTTTGTGTAGAACCATTCATGATATTTATTTTTTAAAGGATAGCCCCTTTCAAATGTTGGCCGCAATTGCGTCGTAATTCGGCCATCCGTAAACACCAATTTTGAATGATTCGCGGGAGGACTTCGGTCGATATCTCGTGAATAACTTTAGTAATATTGGCTTCCAGGTGCTTCAACCCAAGCTGGTTTATCCACAAAGCATTTAGACTTTACATATATATATATATATTAGGCCGGGTCGATTTGTGGGGAGGCAAAAAAATCGCCCTTTGCTCTGTGAAAATCATATTCTAGGGATCAAAATAAGAAACTTTGCCGAAGGAACCATACCTCTAAAACGAATTCTGATGTCCCCCAATTTGGGTCGAACTCTTTAGTTTCTTTTCTCATGTAAAGGCCAAAAATGGTGATATTTTGAAATGATTGTATGGGGAACCCCCAGGGGAGTTCCAGGGGGTGTGCCACTGGCATGGGTAGATCGGCCGTCCAAAGTTAGTGGGGGTCGGTCATACATTTGGACTCGATTGGAGCACTCTAAATAGGTCAATGTGGGACTTTTCGTTCGACCCAAATTGGGGGACATCAGAATTCGTTTTAGAGGTATGGTTCCTTCGGCAAAGTTCTTATTTTGATCCCTAGAATTCGATTTTCACAGAGCAATGAACGATTTTTAAATCGACCCGCCCTAATATATGTATATATATATATAACTGGCGCGTACACCCTTTTTGGGTGTTTGGCTGAGCTCCTCCTCCTATTTGTGGTGTGCGTCTTGATGTTGTTCCACAAATGGAGGGACCTACAGTTTCAAGCCGACTCCAAAACCCACTCGGCTACGGCGGCGACTTTACATACCCCCACAAATAATAGTTCAAAGATATGATTATCACAAGATCGCCATTCACTGTTACATTGGCGCCAGCCTCGGCTTTGAAGAAATATGGGCCGATGATTTCTCCAGCCCATAGGCCGCACCAAACGATTGTTTTCAATGGATGTAATGGCTGTTCTTGAATGGCTTTGGATTGTTCTTCAGCCCAAATACACAATTTTACTTATTGACGCCTTTAAGCCAAAAATGGACTTCATCGCTGTACACCATAAGTTTCCCTGAGCGCGGAATGAACTCTTTTCCCAGAGCGTCGATTTTCGTAATGCAATTGACGATTTATAAATGTTGTTGAGGCGTAAGTCTTTGCATGATGAAATGTCAATGAATACTGACAAAAATTATGTAATTAGTTTGACAATAGACACGCCTGATCTGGCAAAAAACAAACCCCCTATTGGAAAAAGCACTCCCAATCTGATCATCCTTTATTTTCCTGATAGGTTATGGAAAATAAAAAAAACGTTTACCGTGAAAATCTGAGATAGTATGGCTAAAACTATAACTGGAAATTTTTGTTCTAGTTTTTGTGGCTTGCATTTTGATGTTTCCCGATGGTGGGACCTACAGATTTACGCTGCTTCCGAACGGCAAATGGTTTTTTATGAGAAGTTTTTTCGGGGCAGAAATACACTCAGAGAGGTTTCCCCTTGAATGCCGAGCAAATAGTATTAGGAAACACTTTTCTACCATTTGATGTTTCATGCGCAGAGATTTTTTTGTTGAGTTTGTTAAGCTTTTTTTCCATATAAAAAATATACTTTGTTTGACAATTCAGCCAAAAAAAATTTAAAAATCAACGGTTTTCTGCAGTCACTTGAAACTTGCAATTTCCACGAGACTTCAAAGTTTTAATGAAATTTAAAAGAAATTGTTTTGATGAAATTTTAAAAAAATGTTTAGAAATTTTGCAACCCTACAATATATTTATTGTTTTTGTTGTAGCATAAAAAATATTTTAATAAAGAAAATGGTATTGTGTCAATAATTTTGCAACAGGGTGTATACAAGTCTTGTCTCAAAGGGCTGCGAAGTATTAGTGCCTAGGGCAGGTATACAGTATAACCACTTCTAACAGACACCTTTATAAGGCAGACACTTAGGTATCGGAAGAAATTACCTTCTCTTGGGCGGACACCTCTTTTGGACGTGCAAAAGTAGTTTGACGGTAAGTGTTCGCCCAAGGGAGGTTTCACTGTACTTATATATACATTTGTATATCAGAAAAATACTATGAGACCCCGGAATTCCCGGAATGCAATAGTTGTTCCATTTTGTTGCACTATTGATTTTTAATTTTGTAATTTAATGCGTGTTGATGTGCTATAAAAGACTGGGTCTTACAGATACAAGCACTTTTTAAATATAAATAAATAAGAGTAATGAATAGATAAAAATAAATAAATAATTGGCGTGTACACTTCTGTTAGGTGCTTGGCCGAGCTCCTCCTCCTATTTGTGGTGGGCGTGTTGATGTTGTTCCACAAATGGAGGGACCTACAGTTTCAAGCCGACTCCGAACGGCAGATATTTTTATGAGGAGCTTTTTCATGGCAGAAATACACTCGGAGGTTTGCCATTGCCTGCCGAGGGGCGACCGCTATTAGAAAAATGTTTTTTATTAATTTTGCTTTCACCGAGATTCGAACCAACGACCTCTCTGTGAATTCCGAATGGTAATCACGCACCTACCCATTCGTCTACGGCGGCCGCTTAGAATAGATGGACCTAAGATTTAAGCAGAGCAAAAAGTTGACAAAAAATTAGTACTGCATCGGCCGGGAATCGAACCCGGGCCGCCCGCGTGGCAGGCGAGCATTCTACCACTGAACCACCGATGCTATGTTAAATACCTAGTTTTTTATAAAAAAAAAAAAATAGTTGTTTCAGTTTATAAAAAAACAAAAACTTAACAAATTGGCCTCTTGGATCGACTGAAAAATTAAAAAGTGCCAATGAAAGTAATTACCACATATTCAAGAAGACTAATGATGATAGCTTTTCAATCTGAATAATCATTTATTTTCTTAAGTTAGCCACTCCACCATTTTGTGTATACCTCGAACCCTATATTAATTAATTTTCATCAAAAAAACTATAATTGCATCGGCCGGGAATCGAACCCGGGCCGCCCGCGTGGCAGGCGAGCATTCTACCACTGAACCACCGATGCCTGTTTTTTATTATAAATAGTTTTTAAACTCGACTGAATAACTTGGCAAATATTTGCAATAATTATCTAATAAGAAACACTTCAATATTTGTTTATTTTTTATTTATTAATATTTTCTGCTGCGCTGCATTTCGTTTTGTTTATTTAAAAAATGTATTGGTATTTAAGCTTTTAAAAAGTAAAAATAAAAGTAATAATTAATTTATTTACTTTTCTTTTAAAACTGAATTACTAAATACGAGGGTGGCTATTATTGTGTTATTGGTGTCAAAACTAACGCAGTGGCTTCATTTAATTTTTCTTACAAAAAGAATCTCACCTGTGGTCAGCAAGCTCCGCTTTCCATACGTCGAGGGTTAAAGGAATGAAGTTCCTAGTCAACAGCTGACTAAAGCACAGGTTTTCATTTTTGCCGCAACTACAGATTTTGCTCCGTTTTGAATTATGCATTTCCAGCGTTTATGTTTAATTTTGGGCTTTAGTGCTTAAGAGCTCTTCTATAAAGTTTTATGTAAACTATTTTGTGGTGCATTTTAACCCGTTATATCCTTCTGTTACAGGTATTTTATACCCTTTCTCATAAAAGAGTCAAAAGGACTCCATCAACTGAAGAGTTAGAGGGTTAAAATATTCCAGAAAAATATTGTTTGCTTTCAAATTTTGAGCCGAATTATAAAAAATACAGTAAACTATTATATTAATGAACATTTGTTTTATTCCTTTTGAAAATATTCTTTTGGAAAGTAATATAAAGTAATTTTGTATTCGCTTCAACCACTTTTCAAAGCACTTTTGTCACTCAGAAGTGGATACGTTCAAAGTGCCAGCTGTTTAAAGACTTGAAAAGTGTTAATCTCTCATTTTAATTTTGATGCTGGAGAATGAAAGGAAATCATCACTGGAAACCGATCACTAAATAGAAACCCATTTATTCGATTTTTTTCCTTGTTCACTCCTCTCGGGAGCATAGGGCCTCGCACAGCATCGACATTCTCCAAGTGTTTTTTGGTCGACCGCGACCTCTGCTCCCTTACGGGTTCCAGTCAAGTGCCATTCTCGTGATGCCCTCTTGGGGGTTTTTCAGTGCGTGACCTATCCATCGCCACTTTCTGCGTTTGATTTGCCATAGAATAGCTTCCTCGTTCATTAATCTCCACAGTGCATCGTTACTGATGGTGTTTGGCCAGAATATTCTGCAGATGATGCGGAGGCATTTGTTGATGAAGTATTGTAGCCTCTTTGTGATGGTGTTAGAGACCAGCCATGTTTCGCTTTCGTACAACAATACTGCCTTTACACATGAGTCGAATATTCGTAGTTTAGTGCGCCTGGAGATTTGCGAACTCCCTCATACCGTATGCATTCGATCTTTTAAGTGCACAAAAACTCTCTTGTATGAGCTCGCATTGTTTTGGTGAAGGATGATTTGTCTTCGGCGGTTTGTAGGTCGGTTGGTTCGATTTCTTAATTCTTCGAAAACTTCCGACAAACAAATAGTTTTGTACCACTCAGAATTTACTGTTTTAGGTTTCCCTAGTGGTACAGTTGCGACACAACCAGATTTTACGAAGAAGCAGGCGACCTTATGCTATGAGATGCTTCTTCCACGATCAACTTTTGTTGGATTAGGCACGCTTTGGAATACCCATACTTTCGATTGCAGTTTTATTTTAGGCTCATATGCATAGATCCAAGATTCGTCACCTGTTACGATGTCATGGATGTGCTTCGAACCAGCGCGGCATTTTTTTTTCACCAATCGACACGAGTCACTTTTGGGCGATTACCTAATTATGCTGTATTCTACGATAGTAATGAATGTATGCTGGTCCCACTAATGCCCAAAAATGTCTATATTTTGCGATATGTCACATGACGATCTTGGATTAATATTTGACGCTCATCATCGATTGTTTCTCGCACTACAGCCATTTTTGGGCAACCTTCACTAGATGCATTCTGCAAGGATTGACTGCCACGTTGAAGCTCGTTGTACGAGGGTTTCGCAGAGAGCAGAGGCTTGTCAATTACTAATAAAGCAATACAGAAATAAGTCAGATTCATTTCCTCCATAGCATAAAAGCTGGAGCCATAAGTTTTTAAGGAATGCGCTCAGATTTAGGACCCAATTTCCCCACAGGAATTTCCGAAACCTTGCTCAATATGCGATACGCAGAGAGGGGGAGCTGTGGCTCTCTGAAAGATAATATTAGGATTGAGAGAATGCACTCGGGGAACGAAATAAGTTTGAAAAAAACAGTTTTAGAGCTCCGGTTATTGCGGATTGTTAATATTTTGTTTTTGCAAACAGCTTTTCTTTTTATTAGCTTTCAAAATTTCATATTAAACTAACCTAAATTTGGTTAAGTCCAGAGAACCTATTAACGGGATATCAGCACACTTTCTACACCGACGGATCCAAAACCAGTGATGGAAGCGGATCTGGATGGTACTTAGACGAAGACACTAAGTACTCCTATGCCACAGGACAGAAGTCTATGCCATCTTGAATGTGGCGAAAACGTGGCGGGGCAACAGTATTGGAATTTGTAGTGGCAGTCAAGCTGCACTGAAAGCCTTTGCTAACCCACACTGCTCTTCGAAGATAGTCGGTGAATGTATGATAAGATAAAACTGAACAGTGTTGCAAAACACAACAAAGTTAGTCTTGTTTGGGTGCCTGGAAATTGTGGTATTACAGGGAACGAGTTAGCTGATAAATTGGCAAATGAAGGATCTGCAATTATGCCATTAGGCCCTGAACCCTTTCTAGGTGTCAATTACGCATCGATTCAACTATGGAGTGACGACTTCATGAGGTCTACCCATAGAAGACGTTAGTCTGAATTGAACTCGTGCAGAGCAGCCAAGTGCTTTGTGAAAGAACCAAACAGGAAATTAACGATCTTTCTCCTAAAACTCAACAGAAAGGACCTGAGAGTACTGGTGGCACAACGTCTGTGGTCAGCATATGGCTACCATGGGGGTTGTAGACAGCGCGATATGCCTATCCTGTCTTGAGAATGACGACACTGCAGAGCATTTTCCTTGTACCTGTCCTGCATTTTCCAGAATCAGACTTAGGATATTGCTTTCCGATATACTGAGTATGGATAAAGTTCATACTCTTCCCGATCTCTTAAAATTCATCAATGAATCCAAGAGATTTGTGGAAGAGTGACCTCAAACTAATTTATCCGTCTTACCACCCACTTTTTATCTTTCTTATGTCTATCGTTTCTACTGAAATCTATCCGATTGTAGTACAATGGTCTACTGACTGAGTGCTTGGACTTGTCCAACCCTCCAAAAATGTAGTCTAATCTAACCTAAATTTGTAGTTTCTTATCCAAGGCTGAATACTTCTATCTGGGATTGGATGCGGCCCATTTCCTATGTAACTTGCAGTACCACAGTTTCCGTTAATTCTTCATCTTCCTTTGACTCGAGAGTTTCTATAGTCTTCATACCTTTTGGTCTATACTGAACTATGTACAGTCTGCCTAATGGCAGCGTAACCGTCATAACTGAGAAACTATTTAACCAATTCGTTTCCAACAAATTGCATTATATGGGCTTATAATTTTTATTATACGCAATATTTTTAGTAAAATGTATAGTTCCCACCATTAGCTATAATGCCTGCACATCTTTGAGTCATACTTTGTGCTAATTTTTCCGCAAGTTGTGGAGGTAATTGGCCGAATTTGCCTTGATAACTGTTCGACTGTCCATATTTGTTTTCCCTTGAGTTTTTGCTTAACTTTTGACCAAACATTTTGAACAGGTTTGGCATCAGGCGACTGTGAAGGTAAATTCAACATTTCAATCCCATTTTCCTGTTTCCACTCTACATACCTTCGTCGTCGGTGCTTGGGCTCGTTGTCTTCTTGTAAAATCCTAAGTTGGCTAGTTTTTTCAAAACATCTCCGAAGCTGACAGTATTAATGCTTTTTGTAAATTTGTTTCATAAAAAGCGCATTCAAATTGGCGGTAAACACAAATGAACGGCCAACTTCTTCTTCGGAGAAGTAGTCCGAAACACGAACCTTAGCTGGTTGCTTAACAGTTCGTTGAAGCTGTCGAATAACAGCACTACACCAGGACCTATGTATGCAACTATTCGCCCAAACGGAAGATTCATCCGTGAAAATTTCGTTTGCCCAATTCCGTTTTGAGTTTTCCTTAGCCCAATGCAAGTCTTTTTTCAATATGTGACAATGAGTGCAGCGGCTTTTTCAATATGTTCCATAATTTGAGATCTTTTCGACGTTGAGTTCCTTGAATAGAGTCTTTGGATACATTAGCATCACTTTTCTTTAAAACTGCTTCAGCTTCATGCAATGATAAGTTCGGCTTTGCCACAAAAAATCAATGAGTTTCTGATCTTTTTTTGCACCTCGTCCGGGTAAGTCCTCAACGCTTTTAACTTCGGTATACCGTTGCATCCATTTGTTTATGAACGTCTTTGTCTTCTTCAAATATTTTGGTGTAGTAGGCGTGACATTTTTGGACCTTTAAGATGCTTCATAGGAACACTCGCCACGCTTCCATTAGACAGATTGAAAGACGCCATGCAAAAAAATTTTCATTGCCCTGAAAAGCCAGGAACAACTTTTAGCTGACTATTGTGAGAAATTTAAATTAAATTGAGCGAATTTATACCTTCAATTTGGAGATGATTCAGTTTCATTGTTTGTTTCAAAAGTCTCTAAACTAAGAAGCACAAAAAAAGTTGTATGCATCGGCCGGGAATCGAACCCGGGCCGCCCGCGTGGCAGGCGAGCATTCTACCACTGAACCACCGATGCTATGTTAAATATTTAGTTTTTTATATAAAAATAGTTGTTTCGGCTTATAAAAAAAAATTAAAAAAAAATAGTTTAAAAAACTAAAAAACACGCTTTTATTGCTAATCGAACTAAAAAGTAGAAAATAAATTTTAATGACAAAGAGACCTATAATGAAGTAATAGCAAATCGAACGATCAGTCATAGTCAACTACCTCAGAACAGAATTATAACAAAAATTAAGATACAAATAGAGTAATTCAAATTAAAGTTAAAAGCGTGGGATGCATTTTGCTTCACTTTCATAACCTTCTGTACATAGGTAGTTGCCAATAGAATGATTGGAATATTTACTACATCAAGCATCGCACGCTTTTAACTCTAATTTGAATTACTCTATTTGTATCTTAATTTTTGTTATAATTCTGTTCTGAGGTAGTTGACTATGACTGATCGTTCGATTTGCTATTACTTCATTATAGGTCTCTTTGTCATTAAAATTTATTTTCTACTTTTTAGTTCGATTAGCAATAAAAGCGTGTTTTTTAGTTTTTTAAACTATTTTTTATTTTCTACTTTTTAGTCCGATTAGCAAAAAAGCGTGTTTTTTAGTTTCTTTAAACTATTTTTTGTTTATTATGAATGAAAATTATTGTTATCATTGCAGTCAGTGAATAAATGATTCGATATATTCGTGTTATATTTAATTCCTTTCTTATCGACTGTGAGTCTAAAGCTATGCAGTTATCGGCCGTGATAAAGAAGTAATCGGGATGAAGAACTTATTTCGTGGAGGGAGCCTGAGAAACTGATTTACAAGAATAAAAAAAGATTTTTCATTTTACAACCAAATTCACCTTACTTTTTGCCCACAGGTAAAAAAAGAAAATATTAATCCTGGCAATCCTAATAAGGATAATGGAAAACTTTTATCAAATTATTGCATTGTCATCGGTCCTTGACAGGTGTGCAAAATTCCAAGTCGATCAGATTTTTAGAAGTCAGTGAAAATTAAGCTCAAAGATTCCGTTACATACATACATACATACAACCCGACCTAATAAAAGTGTGTTAAAATGGCCTCTTGGATCGATTGAAAAAGTAAAAACTGCCAATTAAGATAATTACCGCATTTTCATGAAACTTAATGATGTCTTTTTTTTGAATAAATATTTATTTTTCTGAGTTAACCACGCCCACCATTTTTGGGCTACCTCGAACCTTTTGTTCTTTATTTAATTTGCATAAAAAAACTGTAATTGCATCGGCCGGGAATCGAACCCGGGCCGCCCGCGTGGCAGGCGAGCATTCTACCACTGAACCACCGATGCTAATTGGTTTTATTGGGAGACTTTCTGGTCAGCCGAAGTTATGTTAACTAAAGTGATATTTTGAAACAAATTTTTATGCTTTTACAAATTTCTTTTTAAGCTGACCCTAAGCATTTTAGCGTGTCAGGCTTATCAGTGCTCACCGATGGATTTCCGGGTTTCGTTATTATGCATTACAAGTTATCTATTTTATATATTTTTTAATATAAGTCATACATTTAGTTTCTGCAAACCGTGACGTGATAGGATATGCATTTTTAGACCCCAGAACCAGCGTGCAAAAATACATCGGAAACTAGTCTCATATCAAAGAAAGTAGTATTATTCAAGCTACGTAAAGGTTGGAGTGTCATTACTTTCATGAGAAAACCAACAACGCGCACCGGGTTGCCTTCGCTTGCTCAAAATGACACTTGTAAGATTCGTCTACTCATTTTTCAATAGTGTTTCTCTGAGTGTTTGGGAGAACATTTTTCCCCTCTTTGTAAGATCGTTAATAAGCAAGCTGCTTATCATGCTGATGGTCTCCAGAATTCGTGCCCCTAACGCTTTTTGTCACATTGAGCCGGGTAGTCAATTTCGCCTTTAACGAGATCAAAGATAACTTATACTGCCTGAAGAGTACCTCTGTCTCTTCATGGGAAAAGACTAATCAATGGACAGCGAGACTAAGCAGCGATTGAACTCTCTCCACTCGAATTATATATGCACTGCCTGAGTCTCCAAATATCTAATCTATTATTTTGGGGAATAAATTCGTAGCGTTGTTATCGAATACTTTTATTTAAACAAAAAACAATAATTTTATCAAAAAAGTTAATCAATTATATATTCGCCGTTGTTGTTTACAACCTCTTCCCACGTCTCGACCAATTTGTAGAAGCCGTTCCACCAAAAAAGAAGTCGTTGAGCCGGTTTTTAAGGGCGTCTTTGTTATCGAACGTAGGACCCTTCATATTTTTTGACAGGGAGCGGAAAAGATAGTCATCGGTCGGTGCAAGGTCCGGAGTATACGGCGGATGCTAAAAGACCTCCCATTCGAGCTCTTGGAGTGCGGCTTTGACGACTTGTGCAACATGGGGCCTGGCGTTGTCGTGAAGGTGTGTGGTTTGACCATGTCGATAAGGTGTTTTCAATGGAATAACCTGATTCACGCGGTGTAGCTGGGCAACGAAGAGCTCCTTGTTGATCGAGGTCTGAAGATCCGACTTGACTCACGGCTTTGGTGTATCTCCCGAAGCCACCCACTCCATGCTTTGTTGCATATTGATGTGTAGGCACCATTTCTCTTTCAATATTAAGAAATAAACGATTCATAAGGCACCAGGAAAATAAACTATTCAGCTCAGATTGTAGGACGGCTGAATCACTAGAATTTCTTATTTCAGCATAAACTTTTAGATCATCAGCATAGAGAAGAAAATTTGCAAAGGAAAATACGAACAGATATCATTAATATACCAAAAAAAATAACAGAGGTCCTAAAATACTTCCGGACCTGAAGGCAAGGTTCATTGAGCGCAGTGCGGCAATTAAGCTGAGCACTTGAAGTAAATGATCAAACACAGACTATGGCCACGGTAAAATCCTGGCACGTTGGGAACTGTAGCAGGTGGACTATACAGTTCCGCTTATACTTGCGATTACAATGTTCACGACCCTCCTACCGTCGAGGGAAGAGTGGGGACGGGACGAGGTAAGACAGGACGAGTCCATCCATGTATACACAGATGACTCAAAGCTCGAGGACATGGTGGGCGGAGGTGTTTGTTCAGCGCATCTGGGGATCTCCTTCAGTTTTTGGCTCCTCGACTATTGTTTTCAGGCTAAACTGATGGTTCCGCCTATACTTGCGATTACAATGTTCACGACTCTCCTACCCTCGTGGGAAGAGTGGGAACGGGACGAGGTAAGACAGGGCGAGTATACACAGATGGCTCAAAGCTCGAGGGTAGGGTGGGCGGAGGTGTGTATTCCGAGCTTCTGGCGATCTCCTTCAGTTTTCGGCTTCTCGACTATTGTTTTCAGGCTAAACTGATGGCAAAATGAAAGCCGTGACATTGATACAGTGTGATGCGATACCTGGAGATGATAACTACATTTTCACAGATAGCCAGGCGGCGATAAGACCCCTCACAAAATAGTCGACAACTTCCAAGGTAGCCATGAAATGCCGCGCATCTCTTAACGAGATGGCTGATTCATTTCAACGAATGATAACATGGGTTGCTGGCCGTTGTGACATTGCGAGGAACTGCAGAGCCGATGAACTAGCGAGACTCGGTACTAAATTGACTGATGAGTACATAGACAATGATATAGATACACCCTTGCAAACATGTAAACTGCTTATCCTCGAAGTAATTGTAAGAGTAGCGAATGAAAGATGGCGTAATGAAACCACCTGCAAAATCGCGTGACAATTGTGACCGACTCTCAATGCTAAACGCACGGAACTTCTTCAGTCTTAAGGGAAACCCATGTTAGTTAAAAAAATCAATTTATTTTGTTTTTTGCTTATTAATTTCTACAACATCCGATCCGAATAATAAATTCGGAGATACAGCCTTTGGTAGGTATGCGCTCCAAGCCACTTTTATTTTTACTCAAAACTTTAAACGCGTTTTTCTCGGAGCCGTGTTTTCAAAGGCGGTTGTCAAATGTTCTCGAATACTACTCAACCGATCTTTGATGAAATTTTACACAGGTGTTCGAAATACAATTTACTCGTGCTTGAACGAAGGATTTTTTTTTTTTCAATTACAACTAAAAAAAAAAAAGGCAAGCAAATTTGGCCGAAACTTTCATTTTTTTGGAAAATGTACTTTTTTTTTCTTTCCTTCGTTCAAGCACGAGTTTATGGTCTTAACTAAAACACTTATTTTTGTTTTTTCATTTTTGATGAGCCTGTCAGGAGTTATGCTGACAACGCGGGCACACCTTTTTTTTCGAGGGGTCACCGAAAATGACGTCACAATGGAGGAGTTTTAATTTTTTTTTTTTTTTTTTTCAGAAATTATTCTTTAAGTATGTATCTATAAGGCAGAAAAAAGTTTGAATTAAATAAATACTTTTTTACATAGAAAAAAAATATTGAAAATAGGTCTTTTTTACCCGACGAAACCCATGTAACCCCTTAACACACTGATTTCAGTTATTACGGGGCTCTGCCTAATCGGTCGGCAGAAGTTGTCTAGACGAGGAAGAGGAAGAAACGATCCCGCACCTTCTGTGTCACTGTTCTGCTCTATCCAGACGTAGACTTGCCATTTTGGGTAGACAATCCTTTAATGAATTGGAAGATCTCGGCTCTATCGGAATTAATCCTTTAATGAATTGGAAGATCTCGGCTCTGTCGGAATTAAAGATCTTAAAAAGTTTTTGATAAGTACACATTAGTTTTAGGAGGGATAAGGGCAAGTTCCCGACGCGGCATCACAATGGGCCATGAGCCTGAGTGTATCCCAAAGTGGACAATCGCTTCAACCTAACGTAACCTAAATAAGGTAGATCTGGCAACTACAAAACCATGTTGTCTAGGGCTAATCAGATGTTTTACGCTAAAATATGAATTTTCTTTGACGAAACATTCAAAAAGTTTATATGGAGCAGATAATTTAGAAATTGGTCTGTAATACGCCATATCGCGCTTATTGCCGCTTTTGAAAATTGGAGTGACTGAAGTCATATCTCCTTCATTAGCGCATTTAATTTTTACTCTGAAAATGTTGGTCTTGTCAGTTAGTGAAATACCCATAATTCTCCTTCCTTACTCATTCCTCCTTTTGTTTTTCAATCTAAATTAAAATTCTCGTCCTCTATTCTACTTCCCTCTCTAAACCAATGTTCCCACCACAGTATTCCTGAACTGTAAGTTTTGCTTCAATTAATGAATTTCCCACTGTTTTTTAATAGCTAATCCTTCGGTTTACAATTTGCTTTGCACTAATCGAATTACGAAACCCTCTACAGCGAAGCATAATTCCTTTTTTAATCAAATTAAAAACAAACAAAAAAATAAAACTTCTTAAATTTTCTCAATAAATCGAATTTATTACGCTTATTTCCTGTCAGTTTCATATTCTGTTGTTTCCTTTTGTATATTTCCACTTTATTTATTCTTTGTGCGCACAATACATTGATTAATACTGACACCATTTATCACGCTACTATCCCGTTTCCAAAGAAGAAATCTGCTGTGGAAGTATACACACGCATACATACATACATAAGTTAAAGCACAAAGCTAAAGAATAAACGGAACGGATTCGATTCAATGTAGCATCGTTGGTTCGTTGGCTGGCTGATTCATTGGCACGGCAGCAGCGCTCACATAAAATCCAATCAAGCGATTGGTTGCGCATGCGCGTGAAGCCTGAACGGGAACAAAAGTTCCAAACAACGATTATGTTGAGCCAGCAAACCACACACACATACCCATATACATACTATCAAACCGCTGCAACCAACACAAATGCCTACAAAATCTTGATGGGGCAAAATGTGAATAAAAAATGAACTCTTGCGAGTAGGAAGGTGAATGGGGAAAATGAGCTTCGATGTTGCTTGTTGTTGTTCGAAATGGAAGTTGCATTGGAGGTGGAGGAGAATCTGAAATGCATGCAACCACGTTTCAATAGCCAATTTGGAATGTTTTTCTACTACTTCCAATGTTTAGCGCTTGAGTGAGATGCCTGTGCCTCATTGTTGTGGAGGCAAGCAATCCAATTTGACACGCAATCACGTAGAACCAATCGTTTTGGAATTTAGTACTCGTACTCGTACTGAGCGGACCAGCTTGTTTTCTTTCTTTTTTGTTTTAAGTTTTCCCACCTCTCCTCAACGGCTTAACTGATGCGTTTTTGCCACACTCGAGTGAAAATGTGATTTGCATTTTCGTAGCTACTCAGTTTTGTACTTATGTTTTTTGTCTTTCTGTTTTACTTTTTAATTTTGGCTTTTTTGGTTTTTTACTTTTTCTTTAATATTATATTTTGCAAGTTGAGTAATCTCCGATTGCGCACGCACAACCTACTCGTAAGCCTTCTACGCGCATCTTGGCTGTATGAATGAGCCACGCTGACTGACGCTGGACGTGAGGTGGCGGCTGGGTTGTACCCAACAAAGTACGTCCTCTTTATAACAGCAGCGACAGTCGCATTCTAGCAAGTGGACTTCTAGTGTCGCCGTTGCAGTGTACGCGAATGCTACGCCTGCGCGCATTTACCTTATGATTAATGGGGTTTTGTGCTGGCGTCCTTAAACCGCCCGCCTGGGTCCTGCTAAAGCTCGAAAAAATATGTACTCATATTCGATTTGGTGATAAGACGACGAGGTGCACAACGCTGTGCGTCTCATGAATGATGAGCTTCAGTAGCAGCTGTGGGCCGGAACGCAGAGAGGCTCAAGCCAGCGCTTGAAATTGTGGCGCAGTGGCTGGAACTGTGACTGTGATTGTAATTGTGACTGAGGCGTTGGAGTTTGGCTCGCAACAGTCAGACACAATCTCTGCGTGGAAATCTCAAGTGAAGTGAAGCTGACCGTCGTGTCCGTGAATGAGATGCCTAGGCATTGCTCCTTTCTATACGCCGTCGGGGGGCGATGAGTATTTACGCCAAACGCGCCAGCTTATTTCGCAAATATATAGAATTATATATATTTATACTTGCTTTTGTCTTCCCATTCTATACTTGGCCATCTACTACGCTTGCTTACCTAACTTTATGCATCCTCTTTACTTCTACCATCGCACTCTACTACACCCTCATCTTCGCCATTTGCCATTTTTTGCAGTTTTATGGCGGCAAATAATTTATTTGATCACACTTTGAAGGTCTGCTTTGAAGGCGAAGCCGCTGTGCCTCACTCATTTATTATATGACCTCTGTCGCTTTCAGCCCGCAGCTGGAACTATCCAGTCAGTTGTGTTCCGTTTGGTTGATTTGTGAGGGTTTTATGGAAGATTTATATCCTCCAATTGAAGGCTGTTTAAGAATTAGGAATAGCACATTTTTGCATAGCAGAGATGCGAACATTTGTAGAATGCAGAATTTGTAAGAGGCTCAGAAATTCTAAATTTTAGTTCGCACCTTTGCCGATGCGTTCCCAGAAATCTCATGTGGAGGTTTGAATTTATAGAGTAATGTGACCGCAGATCTCGCTATTTTTAAACTTTTTTCTAATTTGGGTGGACTTTACGACCTGGAGAAGCACATCTAAATTGAGACAGGTTTTGAGTTTATTTACTTGTCTTCGCATTGTTACTCTCTTTGGGTGTTTCATAACTCGGTATGTAATTGTGTACACGTAGAGCTTCTGCTGCAATTTAGTAAGATCCCAGATGGTTTTTGTTTATATAAAAGGTTTTTTCATGGCGGTAACGCGCTCGAGTGAGTCTCGATGGCCTGTCGAAAAGCGGTTGTCCCTAGCATTCGATACATCATGTCCACAGTACGCATCGAACCCGGAACCTGGTAATGGTGCAAGAGAACCCATACAAATTTATGCGTTAGCTTCTCATGTAATTTATTTGCTTTTCCGACATGTGGGGCTACCTACAGGTTTATGCCGACTCCGACCGGCGGATATTTTTTATGCGAAGCTTTTTCAAGGCAGAAATACACTCGAGGAGAGGTTTGCCATTGTCTGCCCAGAGACGACCGCAATTAGAAATTACTTTTTCTATCATTTGATGTTTCATGCATGGAGATTCGATCCTACGAATGGTAGTCACGAACCAACCCAATCGACAAATGCTGTGTAGAGTCGGCGAATGGTAGATGAAACTGCCAAACTGTCAAGTTTCATCATCCAGGACGATCTTCAAGGCTCGACGTGATCGAAAGGAGAGAATATAAGATTTTAGATCAATTGAGCTTGTGAAGAGATGATTTAGGTAATGCCTACTTTTTCTGCATGCATAAAATATCTAAGTCAGGATCGGGTCTCAATAAGCAAACGGATTTCACGAAGCAATGAAAAGTTTTGTCCAATAACAGGTGACCGCGCTGTTGTGATTCTAATTTTGCATCGTTCGCAATGTAATCCTCCATTGGGCACCCGGATCTGACCAGACTTTCACGACTTTGGGCGGGAATTTAACGTATTCCTATTACAGCTAACGATTCGAGCTTCTAGGTAGCTCCCTAAAATTAAATTTTCCGTTGATTTATATATAAAACCATTAAAAAAGGATCCTCCTAGGACGAAAAAACACCAGATTGGGGTGCCCAACTGAAGGTTTTGAAAAAGGTGCCCAACCGATGCTATACACCCTAGCTAGGTGTCTCATTGTAGCGTAGTTGTTGGTATTGTAGCAGCATAGATACTCCCCATACATGAATGCAGCTGAAGTGGCCATCCTCGGCCGGATATAAATCCGGGTTCTTCCGGTAATGTAGAGCCGACTGTGGTGGAAAATGTACCATAGTCGCATGGACCGCTTTCTGACGGATCTGTAGTTTTGTCTGAGGCCTAGGATGGTTTTACATAAAGGATCCATTTTTCTGGACATGAAGAAAACGTAAGTACAGCGTACAGCGAATGTGGTTTTCAGAGTCCCTTCGAAAGAACAGAAGATTAGTAGCTTAAGGTTGTCAGTGCAAGATCAATAAGTAGAGCGCACCTAATAAATGACTTAAAACCATTTCAAATGTGAATCTTTGCCGGCATGGTAGCCAGGAATACCAGACTTTTATTTCAAATACTACACCAAATAGACGGACCTCCTAGCGAAATTTTACACTATCAGTATTTTAGTGCCTAGATCACCTCTGTGGGCATAGATTGTTTGAGAGGAAGACGTGCTAAACGGCTTATTTTCTCATCAAGGCCGGTATCATACAAATTCCCATTTGAGACAGAGAGCTCGCACGAACTCTCACTGGGTTTTACACGTAGCCCTGTTACCTCGGCTGTAAACTTAAGCTTTGGGATCTGAACACCTTCTCTAAGAATTTGTGGCACATTTGGTAGATTTGCCCCATTAGGCGCATAGTAATTGTATCCGATGGTTAACCCGAAGGATGTATCGTAGTGGTTTATCGATATTTGCAGTAAGTACAGATTCTTCCCCATAACTTTGATTATCTGGGTAAAGCTCGTAAACAGGTCGGTACTGCCCAGTACAGTAGAATAAAAATATATCTGTTACAGGTTCGGGGTTGGTATTGTCTTTTAAAGCCTATAATTGGAACTATACTTTCGGTGGTCTTGGCATTAAATCGTGGAACAGTCAAGGATTTTGCAGAAAAATTGATTTAAACCTTAAAGAATGGGCGCTTTCACCAACGCGGGAATTGCGGCATTAACAGTTTAGCTAAAAGTTCTGGGCGTATCTACACCTTACATAGCTTTCGCAAATCATATCTACCGATCAATGGACTATCGAAAACTTGATCCTTCTAAGGAAGCGGACACCGTAGCCGAATGGATTGGAGCGTGACTACCATTCGGAAGTACATGTGTTCCAAACCTTGGACACGAAACATCAAATGATAGAAGAAATTTTTCAAATAGCGGTCGCCTCGCTACATGTACAACAACAAGAAAAACATGGCCGTCGTACAATATGCAGAGAGCGAACTCCCTGTTATGATGCTCTCGCCCAAGCATTTCACTTACTGCAACCCTTACAGGTCACAGGAAGGAAGGGGATCATGCAGCCAGACTTAAGCTTCCTTTCAATCCCATCGGCAGAAGCTCTCAGGCGGAGGAGGTGAAAGAACGTCGTTATGCGAATGCCCAGGTTCAGCCAGAGAAAGACTTCGCTCTTTCGGTAAGCCTTTCCTACAGCAAATTAATGAAATCTCAGACATAGAGTTAAAAAATGTACTGCTATACGTGGATCTCACGAAATGGATCCGAAAAAAAGATAAGACGATAACAGTGGTAGTAAAACGGAAGATTATTTCAGTAGAAATACTCAATCACTTCAAAAACAACAAAACGAACAGCGATCGCCCTCATCAGGCAATGGCAAACCTCCAGTTTATTTCTGTCATGGAAAAGCTCTTCATAAAAAACCATTTGCCGTTTGGATTGGGCTTAAAACTGTGGCCCCTCCATTGGAAAAAGGAGGAGGAGCTCGGCAACATTGCATAGAATAATTTCTTCCTCAAATATCATTCCAGCGCTCTTTTGCGCCAATTTTAGTTCTTGTTTCAGTCAAAACGAAATCGGAGACTCGATAGAGAACGTCGGTAAAATAAGCGGCATCAGCTGCAGTAATCTGCACCGACTGGGCGACTGGCTACCCTGTATACTTCAGCAGAAAACATTCAGCATCCGCGCCAAGCAGCATTTAGCATTTGCCGTGTGGCGGCACTGGCATCAGCAACGGCATCAACGCCAACTGTTCGTGCCTTCCAATAGTTATCCAGACTACAGCGCCAATCCGCCAGGCAGTGGTTAGACGGTGAGCCAACACTGCTGCTGCTTGGCCATTGTAAAACTGACAGCATTGGCGACGTAAAGTCGCGTTTTTGCGCGTCTGCAGCGCGATTCTCGATTCGCGTTTCGCGCATTGCGTTTACCTTTTTCTCGTTCATTATTTTATTTATGCTATTGCCGGGAGGCTGCGAGGTCTCGTTGCTTTTACTTCGCATTTCTCTTTTTCTGGTTTTGTACGCTTTGCTTGATATTTATGAACGAGATTTGAAAAGATTTTAAGATTCATTCTGCGATTCTGTGCAAACGAAGCGGTGCGGGTTGTGGACACAATGTGAAGGTTGTTACAAAGTATGCGTTCGTATACCTGTGGCAGTTCGTATATCTGCTAAGAGAAGGTATGAGAAATGCGCTGGCAAGACATGCTGCTGATGTTGTTGTTGGTGGTGGTGTTAGCCACTATTGTTGCCGCTGCTACGTACTGCTGCTGCGTTTGCTTAGTGCAAAGTCGTGTATGACTTTGCATATACAAGTGCATACCTCGTCCTTTGTATTCGACGCCTGCGGAGCGTAATGCGCATAATCCTCACAATCGCTACCGTCGTCTCGCGGCAGCGTGGCGGCGTATCATTTTTTGACCGGTAGGCGGTTATTCGGACAGTGTGAAATGTGCAACATGTCTCGCTGACGCGTCTACAAATGCAACATGAAATTCCAATTCCTTCAGCTTCTCAATTTTTTTTATACATTTCTGGTGTTTGAGTCTTTTGAAACATTCAAACCTACCATTAGCAACATGTTGCATATTTGTAGTGTGTCTGTGATTTTCTGCTTAGTACTTTACTTTATGTGCTGTACTTAAAAATAGATAAGGCATACTTAAAAGGCCAAGTGTTTTTTTGTTTTTAATTGAGGGGTGTGCTGTATGGTTGGCAGCTAATGAAGATTATCAAATAATCATTAACGATAATTTAGGTAACAATTAGATCATGATGACATAGTTTAAATTGGGTGGTAGACTTCTACTTAAAAATAAATCACTCTGTACTCCTTAGTCCTATCTCTAAATATGGCTTAAGAACCATTCCAAATATCATAAAACTTTCTGCGCGACTTGTGCCTAAACATCCGGAGTGAGTGAGTTTACCTCTTCGTTATTTCTTCGAATTAGCATCCAAATTGTCTCCAAAGAAGGCGAGCTTTGAGGAAGCGAGGCCTATCATACGTATCATTAAGTAGCAATGTGATTCAGAACAGCTTTCATATTCTGTCATATTGGTTTACTTAACATCGGTCAATAAGTCCCTGGCCTGACCTCTAGATGGCGCCACTAATAGCATATCGATTTTGTTATTTAATAGTGCTAGCCTCTAAAAGTATACTGTCAAAATTTCAAGACATTCGGTTTATTATTAACCAAGTCACAATGCTTTAAGTGACGCTACTTTTGCTATTTTTAAAAACAATGAATTCAAAGAAATTTCGTGTGTTGATTTATCATTGTTTTCTTATAATAAAAAAATACCGTTGAAGCAAAGCAATGACTCGATAAACGTTATCCGGACTCTACTCCATCGGAAACAACCATCAAACGATGATATTCTGACTTTAAACGTGGCCGTACAGACACCGATGATGCTGAACGTCCTGGTCGTCCAAATGAGGCAGTTACTCCAGAAAATATTGAAAAACCCCTCAAAATCATACTGGGCATTCGCAAAGTGAAGTTGCAAGAGATTGAGAGAGATAACCTGAAGATATCAAAAGGCTGTGCGTTCACTGTTTTGCACGAACATTTTGGTATGAGAAAGCTATTGTCGAAATGGGTGCCACGTTTGCTCACGCCGGAACAAAAACAAGAGCAAATTGATGATTCAAATCGCTGTTCGGACATTATTAAGCGGGATAAGTCTGAGTTTTTGCGTCGATATGTGACAATGGAAGAAACATGAAACCACTACACACCAGAGTCGAAAAGGGAGTCATCTGAGTGGACTGAGCCCGGTGAAAGCGGTCCAGAGCGACCAAAAACGCAACATTCAGCTGGAAAGGTTATGGCATCGGTATTTTGGGATTCGCATGGTATAATATTCATTAAATATTTGGAAAAAGGTGAAACAATGGATTCGGATTATCACTGTGAACTATTGGAACAACTGAAGGAGAAAATCGCAGAAAATTGGTCCCATATGAAGAAGAAAAAAATCATCCTTCACCAAGACAATGTACCGTGTCACAAATCGATGAAAACGATGGTCAAATTGAAAGAATTACGTTTCGCATTGCTTTCCCACCCACCGTATAGTCCACAGATCTGGCCCCCACCGACTACTGGCTGTTTTCAGACGTCAAACACGTGCTCCGGGGAATGAAATTTCAATCAAATGAGGAAGTTATCGCTAAAAATGAACCATATTTTGAGGCCAAAGATAAATCGTTCTACAAAACAGGCATAGAAAAGCTACAAACCCGTTGGAATGATTGTATGATCGCCAAAGGGGACTTCATTGATGTATAAAGAATTTTTGAAAAAAAAGTTTTTTTCTTATCCAAGCCCGGGACTTATTGACCGATGTTATGCGAACATTTTTTGTATAACAGTGAGAATTTTCATGTTGGACATGACAGAAGTTTTGTTCCGTGAACAGAGAGTTTGTAGTTCTGCGTTGGAAAGATCAGGCGGAAAAGGACTTGGCTCCACTTGGTATGTCCAACTGGCTTCTGTTAGCATGAAGGAGAAGTGATTGGCGCGCTTGGTTAAACTCGGCCAAAATCACGTAAGCGGTTATCGCGCCAATCGAGGAGAAGAAGAAGAGGGAGTTTATAGACGCCTGGGCTTAGATGGGCAGATTCTCCCGTGTAGCAGAATACCGGAGCTCAAGTGTTTTAGGCTTTCACGGTCCCACAACACTCGGTTCTACGTTACCGCAACGATTTATAGCCAGCCAAGGACTGTCACTCCAGCAGCATTCTCCGTACATTTATCGGGAATGGTTTCGCTACTACAACAATAATAATAACAAGAAGCTCCGTCTACTGTCGAGATACAGCCGATAATCTGTTTCATAACCCCTAACCCCTTAATAAATACATCTAAACAAATAAATCTATTTTTTGCGCAAATGATTTAAAACTGTTTTGTGGTCGATGTTTAGCTCCTGGGCGATGCTACGACTACTAACATGTCGGTCAATTTCCATTATGATTTTGTCTGTGATTTTGTCGACATTTTCGACATTTCCACTGGCTACTAAGGTCTTCGACTTAGTTTACAAAGATTAAAAAAAAATTATTATGCACTTATTGAAAGCTAGCTTCAATTTCCTCGAGTACCTTCCACAAGGTGAATGACGTCCTGCAACATGTTGCTCAACATCTTCTTGGAGTATTTTAGTTACTATTGAGTTCTCACTTCTGCAGTTATTCAATATCTGCGCTTTTCTTTTTTTTAATTTTATATTTTCCTCAATAAATAAATATTTGCCGTGTTTAATCGCACATACACCACTTAATCAATATATCAATAAAAATAATATTTATCCGTGCTTGTTCGAATTGTTGTTGCTACAAAAATAAATATAGATTCAGGTTTTATTACTTAATGCTTATTGCTTATCGAAGTAGAATATCTTTATTGTAAGCAAACAAATTGACTAAAGGAAATTGCTCTTTAGCAGAAAAAACAAAAAAAAAAAAAAAAAAAAACAGCAACAAGAAAAAAGAGGTACAATCGAATTGCTTCTACATATCCATGAAGTGCCTACTCAAGCCATAACTTAAACGAAAAATATTATTAATTTTTAAGTTTATTTTCTGTGAATTGCGGTGGTGAATTTATTGCTTCACAATTATCGCGTACTGATACCCAAGTGCTTTCTATATAAAATGAGTCTATTCTTAAATATTATTGGACTTGTAATTCAGCTTAAATTCATAAGAATTTCCATTGCTTTGACACACCCAAATGTGATTATAGAAAGTTATTGTTGTTGAATTTTCTTCTTTTACCCTCAATGTTTGCTGTATTTGTAATTAAAAAGAAAAACTTGCACTGTGTGCTTTTTCTCTCTCTCCCCATCATGTGTTTGTATGTATGTATGTGTGCATGTATGCGTGTAAGTTGTTCGAGTACTTCAAATATTAAAGTGATCTTTATCGCCTGTCACATTCATGACATTATCACATAATTTTGTTACAAAAATTAAAACGCAATTGTCAAATAAAGTCACATACACACATGCACCCGTACACGCAGAAGGTTCATGCTTCAAAGAGTAGCTTTGGTTCACACACCTCGCCTTACCACACAAATTGCAGTCAGTCACAATATTTGTTGCTACAATGAAATTATAGAATTTTTTATGCAGTTGCACCCTGTTCTCTGCGCATATAGCACACAAATAAGTAGATGTATATGTGTGTGTGTGTTTATACTCCGCATGTGTGACACATTTCATTGCTCCTCTTGCGAGTGCAATATCATTACCGTGCCTTTGTTGTGTTATGAAGTCGCTATGCAGTTAATCGTCAAAACATGATTTTGAGGTTAAGTGGCAATTGATCGATAAAAATTTATGATTACTGCGATCGTTGACAGTATAATGTTGCAATATTTACATATGTATGTGTGCTATTCCATTTACGATTTTATTATTTAAGTGTCTTATAAATATTGATGTTGTTAGTGCAACTAATTGTCTTACCATTGAACAACGAATTATATTTTCCATAAATAAATAGGCTAAAGTAATGCATTCAGGAACTAATTTACGCATTCAATTGCATGCTTGCTTGTTCGAAAGATATGGGCCGCGTGGTGTTACGTTAGGATAGGTTAGCTAGGTTGCTTGTCTAAGACACTAGGTGACCCTAAGGCCCATTGTGATACCTGCATTTGATTTCCATCCCCTAAGTTGCTTAAACCAATTAGATCTTTTTAAGAAGGTACCACCAGTTCCTCCAGTGAGACATTTTGCAAATTTCCCAGGTCTTTAAAGAAATAATCGCCAAGATATTTGGCACGGTTTCTTTGAAGTGTGGAGCACAGAGGAGGTGTTGTACTGACTCAATTTCTTCTTCATCTCCACAGCTCCTGCAGAAGTTATTGTAAGATACACCCTGGCTAGGGTGCCAATAGTGCAGTGACCCGTTATAGCATCTGTGAGGACGCTGGTAGTTGATCTGTTGAACCCAAGCAGACACTTCGGCCTTTTAAGATTCAGTTTTGGCCAGAACGCTTTGCAGACCCTGCAGTTAGTAGTCAGAGACTACTTTCTATTGGTTTCCGCGATCACGCCCAAGTCAATCACAGTGTATAGGTGGCGTTGGTAATATTTCGATAAATGTAATTTGCGGTAAAATTTGGTTCATACTCGGAATGTGAGATTAAGTCCTCTCTAGTGATTCGATGTATCGAGAAAATGAATCTGTTAGAAACGCACAATCGTATTTGGCTGATTTGTGTCCCAGAACACGGGGGTCTAACTCGGAATGAAGTAGCGAACGCAATGGCAAGAAAGGATGCGGTTTCGTCATCAGAAGCTTAGGAGTGAAGAGCTAAAGCCAAGGGAGGTTAGCTGGCATCAAACAGTGGGGCTACGTCAAGCGAAGTCCGTATTGGGGGATACAACTAAGAGATTTTTAAAAAACTCATAACCTTCTCCAAGGATAAACTGAGAATGTTCACGGCCATTGCAGATTGCGCAGTCATCTGCACATGATTGGGATATGGTCCACTGATTCTTGTCGTTTCTGCGACCAACTCCAGGAGACTCCAGCACACCTTCTTCTCGAATGTGATGCTATAACGCGGAGAAGGTTGACATATCTGAGTCTTTTGCAGCCAGAAGAAAGGCATATACACTCAGTCCAGCGCAGGACTGTACTGAGTTTAATAAGGGAACTGGGCCTGGATGAGGTACTATAATGAGTAGAGAGCACGAGAAACTACGAGGTCGAAGGCCAAGCCTCGAATAAATCTAATCCCTAACGTTTAAAAATTGTCTAATGAAAAGTAGCGAAAATCCTCAGATGAGCCACTTTCCTCTTAGTACAAACCACGGTAGATACCCTAAAGGCTATGATTTGAAGGTATGCACCTGGAATACCCGATACCTTAATAAAGAAAGTGCCCCAACATGACTAGTTGATATTATCGTAAGAGCAAAGGCCGACATAACCCTCGCCCAAGTGATATAACGAGCGAGACAATTTAAGCAAACTCTCTGGATGATCTAACCACCTATAAATGGCGCTTACATTCTTTGACATACACATGGCCGAACTCCTCACCAACTTGTAATGTGCGACTTGACTTTGGCCCACGACTTGACATTGGAGGGAACTACAGTTTGCTGTCGCATTCAAATGGCGCATAGTTTTTTTATGAGAAGAGTTCTCATGGTAGAAATACACTTGGAGGTTTGCCATTGCTTGCCGAGGGCGACCACTTTAGAAAAAACCTTCGATTTGCGTACCACAGTGAGACTCCAGTCTGGGTTCTACCAACTGGCAGTCCACACAAATTCATTCCGCTACAGCGGCCACATCGACTACGGCTACCATCTAAAGGAGTACAAATTTGGAGACTGATTTGTGGTGGTAGAGACAATTTGGCATCAAGAACTTTCGTTCACTCTGGTGGACTAGCGTTTTGCCGTAATTCACATCAAAGTGGGATGCTTCAACATCTCGCTAATTTTTGCTACACAAAGGGCGACGAGACCAAAAATAGCTTCTAAAAACACTGTCCCCCTCAGTATATCGAAATCGTGCTTGGTCACTTCTACACCAAATATAAAAAGGGATAAGCTTTAGTTTCACAGTCAGAGAATATCAGAATGCAGAGCTAAACTTCCGCTAACGAGCTAGGATGGTCGCCTTCGCTCGAAACAAGATAGTCTGTAGAGATAAATTCTGGCTTAAAAAGTTCCATGAAAAGACCGCAACAAAAAAATTATCATGTTTCGATGGGTGGAAAGCATGGTTTCTGTGTTCTAGATATATGTATATGATTTTGCTGACAGGCTTACGAATCTTCAAAATAGTTGAACAAAATATAGGAATCAGACAGTTGAAAGAACGAAAGAGATAAAGGAAACTTTAAAGTTAGGAATAGCCCATCGATTAGTAAAAACTACTGTCATCACTTGATCACTATCATCATAAGGGAAGCTCTATGTCAAGAAGCTTATACAAAACAACCCGCACAGCGCTTCCGCACCATTTTGTTCCCACATCCTTGTTACCAACTTGTTTAATGGTTATTTACAGCATGACTATATCCCGTATGTGCGGTTTAAGAACCTTATTAGGTTGTTGACGTCTAAGCCAGACAGTTGTTCGAGACTCTCTATGGTTGTAGGTAGGCCATAACGTTCCACTAATTTTGCATTTCGTCTGGTCTTTCCATCTACAATCCGCGATTCGGAGGTATTTTTGGGAAATCATATTCTTGACTGCAGTGCGTGAAAAACACAGATTTTTCGAGATTGAACAGATAAATATAGCATTCCTAGATGAGCTCAAGGCCATAGCAAAAAGCGCATATCGAAATTGCTCCGAGGACTGGAAAAAGTGCAAGTGTATTATAGCTGGAAGAAGGATAACTTTGAAGAGGGTCAGAAAAAAAATTTTTTTTCATCGCATTTGTTTTAATGAACCTCTTATGTTATACCTGCTACCTCTCTCTCATCGAACTTTGACCCGCTTGTGTATGAATCACAACAATTGAAATCAAGGGGAGACCTTAACTTAAAACAAAAGGTTAGCGTTACGTAATCAAAGAAACATTTAAAAAATTAAATTTATTCCAATCATGTAATATGCTACATATTAAAGTCAAAGCAATAACAAATGAATAGCTAACACGTCCAAACAAAAAAAAAGAAAACTTCTTCGTAGTAAAAGGTTTTACTATTCCAAAAAGCAGACATTCCTGCCTACCTACAATACGAGCGGGTAATTAAAAATAGTACGACCATTCTCGCAACTTCTCCATGTTCTCCATGCGCCTTTATTGGTTTTTTCTCTTCTTAGACAATCATTTCATTTATTTCTTTTTAATTAAATGACATGTCCTCAGTTCGATGACACACTTGTGTGCTACCACCGCCGCCGGCCGCCGTCATCGGCGATCAAAGAGTCTCGTTCGTACAACCAACCAATCGGCTGTCTGCCGGTTTGGCCGTCGTTGATGTTTGATTGTCCAGATCGCGGTTGATTGTGTCTCTGATAAGCGTACAAGGGCAGGGCAGACGAAGTGTAAACTTTTTTTGATTTTGTTTTTGTTGTTGTAAGGGTTTGGTTTGCTATGTTGCTCAATACGTTTTTGTTGCTTGTTGGCCTGCCTCCGCTTGTACATTTGAATTATTTAATTTAATTTTATGCCTTTTTGCTTGTGTTGAATGTTCCTTTGCTATGTAGCAGAGCAATAAAAATGAAAATAATAATAATTTATTAAACTCTTGCGGGTAGAAGAACGTAAAATGTGGCAAATGACAGGCGCAGGAATCTTATTTATTTGGGGTACCTGTGCGTTTTTCGTTTGTTGCGGCCAGTTTCACCGCCAGGTGAATCAAAACAGAAATACTTCTTTGTGCCTACATAAATATTGTTGAGACACAAGAATTCGTTGCCGATTCTTTCTGGTTGTGTTTGCGGGCATTTCTTTATTCTATGCGGCAGTTATTCGAGACTGTTTTTTTTCTCCAATTAAAATTTGTACGTAAAAATTTGTGCTGATCTGTTGAGTATTGCTTTTATACAATTTTTAATTAAATAAAAACAAAAATAATAAGAAATATGTGTCAACTTTATACGCAATCCAGTTTTGTGCTTCCTTCTTTGCGCCAAAGGTTTGAGTTGTTATCCTTTCTAAGTGCAACTCAGTTCTCAGTTGTATTCTTGTACGACCCACGTAATCTTCTCAGCTCGATCTGCCTCTTTTTTGTCCTTAAATTTGTTTTTGTTTTGCTGTAGCTCTTTTAGTCGCTTGTCTGCTTGCCACTCGTTTAATCTGAAAGGGAATGTAATCTTCTTAAAGTTTTAGTGGCTATGGTCGTCATGGGCAGTCGCATTGTCAGCTTAAAGACTGCTTTAGCTCCACTTTAGCACAGTGCACCGGCATCTGAGTTCCTTGGAGTGTTGCATGAACTCGCTTTGATTTGATAAAATGTGCAACAAAAAATTTTTATGTACAGTTCAATATAAAAGCTGCAATCAATAAGTTCCATATGCATAAATAGCGAAAACGTGATTTGCCCACAATGCGAGCGACTGTGAAACCTTTCACTTGAAGCACATATATACATACTTTATGTATATATATACCTACATTCTGTCAAAAAAGTACCAGCTATTGATAAAATACCATTTGTCGTTCGGAGGCGGCGTAAAACTGTAAGACGAACACCAAAAATAGGAGGAGGAGCTCAGCCAAACACCTAACAGAAGCGTACGCGCCATTAAATTAAAAAAAAAAAACAAGTTTTATTAATATAGTAAAATAATACTATGATAATAATTTAAATAAAGGTACCAGTAATTGCTCCCTTAGTAAAAAGTCCTTTAAAGGGTTTGCCAAAATTCCAAAGTTGAAAGGCTGATTTTTTCTCTTTCTCAAACTCAAATTACCACTACAAGGCACCCGTTCTCAGTCAATACAGGACAAAGTCGAAGAATCGCGAAGGGAACTGAAATCGGAAGAATATTATCTGGGCGTCATGCGAATTCGGAGAGAGCAGATTCGTAGTAGAATACCCCACTCGTGGAAAAACCCATGGATATTGCGTCACCAAAACGCTGGCCAAGAATTCAACAAATAAAGGGTATCGAGAGATGATTCACGATTTTTTATGGTCGGAATTGGATGGTATTGATCATAAAGGCGGCGCTACGTGCCACAGAAGCAACGAAACCATTGATCACAATTGGGCACCGAGATCTTGTGATTTAACTCCTTGTGACTTTTTTCTTTGGAGCCATGTGGAAGAGAAGGTCTACGCCAACAGCCTAGGGTCCATTCAAGACCTCAAAGATGGATATCGTGAGGCTATCGAGGACATAGGACAGCCACTTTGCAATTCGGTTATGGCAAATTTCATGAAAAGGATATTGTCCTGTAAGCGTGGTCGTGGTGATGATTTGCCTGCTATTATTTTCCACTATTAACGGCATACCTTCCTCTTTATAATGAAATAAACATCCGATCATTTATATTAAAAAATAGCATTTTTCTTTGAATATCAAAATAACACTTACAACACTTACAACACTTATACCTCTTATTGGAAACCCCTTTATCACCAAACAATCACCCATTCAATTCTCGCTGATTTGATAAACCGCGAATCCCCCCTCTCAATATACAACAAGTTTATCCTTTAGAAATTTGTGCCCAAATCAGTTTTGACATATGGAATCCAACTGTGGGGCACACCTTTAAATTCTGCAAGGTTTTCAGTCCAAGACTCTGCGCACCCCGGTAAATGCTCCGTGCTACGTGGCAAATGCCCAATTTCAAAGGGAATTAAAAATTTCTTTAATGAAAGAGGAAATAAAAAATTTAAACAGCAAATGAACTGGCCTCTATTCTTAGTTCACCATTGCGTCTCTTTTTAAGGTTGAAAAGGAAAAAACCGATCCAGCTACCTAAAAAATGTTCGATTTGATTACTAGAAAGGATATTTCTTAGGAAATATACCTTTAATACTTAAATCAATGTCACTTTTTTAAATGAATTCAAAATATTTGTAAAAGGTCTTCTATGAATCATAAGGAATTACAAGTACATATGAGGATACAGTAATCAAAAATTTTTAGTAAAAAAAAGATATGGTAAAAAAAGTTATAGGAGTCAGAGTTTTATTCAATCATCTTTGTAATAAAATATGTTCAGCCTATTTTTGGCACAGCGGCCGCGGTAGCTGGCTTCTTTATGACAACCATTCGGTAGGTCCGGGATTAAGCGGAGCTTCATTTATTTTTTTATTTATCAAACACGCAACCAAAAGCTATTTTACAGTGCTTGAACTTATGACTGCTAAATACTTCAAGTTAAAAAAAATGTTCTTTCTAATAGCGTTCGCCAACGTCACGCAATGCAAACCTCCAGGTGAACTTTCGCCATGAAAAACATTTTCATAAAAACATCTGCCGCTCAGAGTCGGTATGGAACTGTAAAAACATTCACTTAAGTATGATAATTTTTCACGACTACTGTGCATGCCTCTACTAAATATTTGTATACTGACAAATCAACAATTCAAATTTCCAACGAGATCTGTCCTAACCACTACAACTGCCAACTTCGTTTGTCTAAAACTGCCATTTCTCAGAAATAACGCAAATTTCAAGTGACTTATGTATGAAACGAGTAGTAGCTCGAGTACCTTTATATGAGAAATACGTGATTCCATCTGATCGTCGTGTCGCCTACGTTACGAATATACAAATACCCCTGCATACCGAAGCTGTCACACACATGCACACAACAGGTACGTCACACGCTTCATAGCAGTAGCCAAGAGCAGGCATATCAAAAACGAACTGGTCTCAGTCTCTCACATCTACTCAGTAATCTGTCACAATATTCATAATAAATCAAACGTCACGTAAACATTTTTATTATTATTATTAAAAGTGTCTGTGAGCTTCCAGTGAAAGAGTGAATAAGGTTAGTGTGTTGTTGTGCATTTTTAAGCAGCTCAAGGGGGAAAAACATAAAAGAAAACCCATAAGGTTTTGTGTGACAACCATCACTGCTGCTTCCTCTGCGGTTTCTGCATGTATGAATGTGTGTATGCATGAATGTGTGGTATCAGGCATCCTTATCTAAATAATAACCACAGGTTATGGAGTTACGCGTAAACGACAGTAGCCATGGCAGCAGCACCTTCGTTTTTTTATTCGGTACATAGTATGTATGTATGTATGTATATGTATCGGATTTGAGCTCAGGTAGGACCTGCCATTCACTAACCTTATTTGAATATGAAAAATTGCTACTTTTTATATTTCTACCTTGGTTTTTTTTTTGTTTTTCGTAAATATGTATGAATGCATGAATGTTGTTGTAGGCATGTTTGAGTGTCGGCGCGTGGTGTTGGTTGCAGGAAGAAACGAAACCTTATGAATATTTGACCGCAACGAACAGGAGAAGGCAGGAATTTGAAGATTCGAATTTTGGAGGTGTAAAGGATGCACAAAAGGTGACAAATATAGACAAATAAAGTGAGGTAAAGGAAAAAAAATCCGCAAATACTGAAAAGCGTGAATAGTTAGCCGTAAACTGCAGGATACCTGCGAAAATGAAAAGAAGATAAACACAAAAAAAAAAAAACTCAAAAATACAGGCTTAACAACAAGAAACAAAATAAATAAGAGAGAAAGCAAATAAAGAAAAAGATATTTGCACACTGGTAAAACTATGAAAAATTCTCCAAACATATTCTATCCCTAACAAATCTAATCCCCTATCCATTTCTTTGTATAATTCCCGTTTAATTTTTATTCACTTAAAGTCTCTAGAGAGTAGAAGGTCTATACTCTCACTGTATTTTGTTTGTAGTGTAGTAGAAATGTTATTGTTCATCGCTATTACGGATCATTCGGTTTCATATTCCTACTGGAGAGTAGAAGGTCTATACGCTCACTGTATTTTGTTTCTAATGTAGTAGATATGTATTGTTCATCGCTATTACGGAACATTCGGTTTCATATCTCTACTGGAGAGTAGAAGGTCTATACTCTCACTGTCCTTTGTTTGTAGTGTAGGAGAAATTTATTGTTCATCGCTATTGCGGAGCGTTCGGTTTCATATCCCTACTAGCGAGTAGAAGGTCTATACTCTCACTGTCCTTTGTTTGTAGTGTAGGAGAAATTTATTGTTCATCGCTATTACGCAGCATTCACTTTCATATCCCTACTAGAGAGAAGAATGTCCATACTCTCACTGTATTTTGTTTGTAGTGTAGTAGAAATTTATTATCTACTAGAGGAGAGTAGAAGGTCTATACTCTCACTATTTTTTATATGTAGGAGAAATTGATTGGTCATCGCTATTACGGTGCATTTGCTTTCATTTGCTTACTTTTGTTTTTAGTGTAATTAAAGGAGAAATCGATTGGATCATTCGCTTTCATAACCCTACTTGCTTCACACGAATTATGCGCGTAATGCTCCTTTTGTCCCGGTACCAAGAGAATTCAATTAGGTCTCGAGTTCTATTCCGCTTGACTTTTCGGTGTCAAAGAAGGAATTTTATGAAATTTTAAACTCTTTTTTTTGTAATTTAATTGTGGAATAAAAAAAAAACACTTTTTGACTCATGTTAACGCACTTACTCGTGCATAAAAATTCCCCTCTTAAGGCGATTTCTATAAATAAAAAATATTCACGGAATTTGCACTAATCTTATAACGAGCGAACTAAATGCAAACTTTGTTCAACTTAATAAGGCGCTGAATAAGTATATGTACCACCATCTTTTAATCAAAAATCAACGAAAACAACTTGTGTGGACAGAGGAAAAGAATTCTTGAAACAAACAACATCATCAACCAACAGCAACAGGCTCGACAACAACAGAAGTGCAATAATAATATATGGCTCTCATTATTATCAAGATTGCTTGTATGGGCGATGATAAGATCGCTCGATTAAAAACACCTCGTCAACAGATGCCTACTCACTCGTATTTGAGAGATGCCATGCCAGTGAGCAGCTATTAATGCAGTTCCTGTTGCGTTTATGACAGCGGTAAGAGTGCATACACACACATGCCCATATAAACACATATAAACTTAAACGTCGAATGTGCGTATGGAAAACACACCAGTTAATAATAATGATAATCGTAATTACATTGACGCCCCGAGGTGATGGTTATAAAAATGCGCCTGTATGCAGTCGGTGTAGGATATGCAGTAGCAGCGGTAGCAACGGTGTGGAGTGATACCCCTTTTTAACCCGCTTGTTGGTTGGTAGTCGGCTGCCTAATACGAGCACATTTCGTTTTAATTTCAAATTATACGTTTATCTTGCTGCTTTAAGATTACATTAATTCCAATATATAGAATGGACTGCGAATATGCTTTGATGACTTGATGATTGGGGAGTAGTGAGTAGTGAGATGTGCGTGATGCAGGAAATTAAAATTGTGCTACTGGATTGGAAGGTGCAGAATTTTTAGCTAATAAAAATAAATCGCATGAATATATTTTAGAACTTCTTTTTATACTTATTGGGTCATTCGTTTGCTACAAATTGTGGAACAGAGCATAGATGATGCTTAAAAGAAAAGTTTCTTTTTTCTTAATTTTCACATCATTAATAAGAATGTCAGAAGCCCGTTCTTTGCATACCTGCCAAGCAAGGCTTTCGATTTTGATGGGTAATTGGTCGCGCACTTTATGTGCACTTAGTGCCCCAAATCCAGTTTTAAGATGTTAGGGGTAGCCAGATGCATGAAAAATAGTAATTTTGATTATAATTTAGAAAGGTAATAATTTGCCGTAGCGAAATGGTTTGGTACGTGACTACCATTCGGAATTCAGGGAAACGTAGGTTCGAATCTCGGTGAAACAACAAAAATAAGAACAAGTTTTTTCTAATAGCGGACGCCCCTCGGCAGGCAATGGCAAGCCTCTGAGAGCATTTCTGCCACGAAAAAACTCCTAATAAAAACCATTTGCAGTTCGGAGTCAGCTTAAAACTGTAGATCGCTCCGCTTGTGGAACAACATCAAGACGCACACCACAAATAGGAGAAGGAGTACTGTTAAAAACCTAACAGAAGTGTACCAAGAAGCGCTAACTCCTTTTTTTATAATAATTTGGCGTCAGAAAAAATTCGAAAAAAAAATATTTTTTTTTATTATTTTCTATTGTTTTTTTTTTTTTTTTTTATATCTTTTATAATAGTATTAAGTTAATAACTATTAAGGTAATAATTTGCTTCAGTACAAAAAAAAAATAATTTGGGCGAGTTACAGCGAGTTGAGCCCTCTCCATATATGGAAGGAGTTTTTGAGGTGACTATCAAAGCTTTGTACAGTTTAAACTAAAATCAATCGAATAAAGAAAAAATGTATTCGTTTATTAGTAAACTGAATACTTAAGCGAAGGTTGTTTTTTCGTTGAAAATTAATAAAAAGGTGTCTTTGAATGAAGGTGTCGCCCTAATTTTCAAATGACAACCACACAATTTACTAGATTTTTACGCATTCTATAAGCTGCATATATTTCGTACAAATTTATAGAATGTTTCGTAAATTACAGTGGTCAACGACTTGGAAAGCAAACCCTCGAATTGAAAGTTTTGGTCTTGTCCGCCTAGGGTTCGAGCGCCCTTCACTAATAGTCAGATATTTCGAATACTGTTCACTCAATTGACTTGAAATTTAGAGAATATTTAATACAAGAAAATACAATAGTGAAAGAAATAGAAATCGAGGCCTTGCTCTTCCTCTGCTACCACCAGCAGACGACAAGGCCAAGCCAATGATGCCGCTGGATCTTTATTCGCTCCGCTATGTCTATGTCGTCAAAAAGCTCCTATAGCTCATCGTGCCAGCGCCTACGATACTCGCCGTCACCAACATGCAAAGGTTTGAAAATCGTCCGCAGAATCTTTCTCTCAAACCCTCCAAGTGACGCTTCATCGGATATTCTCATCGTCCACGCTTCTGTAGAGTGTGAGTTTTGTTCGTCGAGAGAGGACTTAACTACACAATTGCCTACTTAGTCCCACTTTTCTTAATTATTACCATATTATTTTCTCTTCCTTTTAAAGTAGATCCAAATGTGTTCGTGATGACATTCAATTGTAACGAGCGCTTGGCCCCTGCAGCTCCTCCAAATTTAGTTTTATGAGGCAATTAACGCTTACTCTTGCGTGATACAACGGCTTGGTTAAATATACAATTTAAATCTGAGTCTAGAATATGGTCTAACACTAAATTGCACTAGCCCAGGCAATGCGGCAAGAAAAACGTCACTGAACGTGGACGTTTCTTTCTCAAGAGGCCTCCTTTTCGCCTTCGTATGTAATTTGTGCGGATAGAGTTTGAGGTTCTCCCAGCGCGCAGTGTGCCGATTTTTGACTCCTAAAACGTACGGAGAAGATGTCCTCGGAGTGGCTTCTTGAACTTAGGAAATAGCCAAAAGTCACATGGTGCTAAGTTAAGCGAATACGTCGGTGGTGGAGTGATATTTCTGGAATTTTTAGCTAAATGCTCACGAAGAATCAGTGCAGTGTGGGCTGGTTCATTGAGTGTTTTTGACACCAAATGAGATGTCGCATTTTTCAGGCACAAAGCAGGTTGAAAAATGATTTGCGAGAAATATCAATAATATGGGTAAGGTCTCCGATTGTCAGCCGACGTGCTTGAGCCCCAAATCTTCGCATGTCCCTCATCAGTTGATATTGGGTCATTAAGAGCGAGTTTCGTATTCAATGCTTTTTCCACTTTCTTTGAATTGCTTGTACCATTTAAAATCCTTTTTTTGTGATATGACCCGGTAATCGAAGACCTTTTACAATATTCTCATTGTGTCTGCAACAGAAATGTTGTTCAAAACATAGAGGGCAACGCGGTGGCCCTAGGCATATCAATAGCGAGGTTGTCAGCTCAGTCTTTTTGTTCGCGGCACCGATCTGGGTTGATGCATTGAACATAAAAAGCTTCTCAAGAAAACAAATAGCCGTCTCTCGGCTACGCGCTTTGCGGACTAACTACGGCTTCTGTACAATTTCTTATAACTCTTACTTTATCATTACCAGACTATTCCGGTAAACATTTTTGCAAAATAAGTGAAACTTTCGTGTTCGTAAGGCGTAAACAAATTGCAGCAGAAGAAAGACATTATTCGCTCGCCCACTGGCAGGGCCGGTGGAGCCTATATTTACGACGTGGTGAAAAAAGAACCATGGGGGAACAAACTATTACCTAACTCAATTCGTTTCAGTTCCCCTCTCAGTGCACGCAGTATTTAGAAAATATCTCCATTGATTTGGCCATGAAAGTTCACCAAACTGCCCCGGGTGCATGCAGAGTGCAGAAGATGCGGATCACCTCTTCTTTCAATGCCCACGCCATGCTGCCGAAACATTTAAAATCCTAAGCGGAGAAAATATTGCGGATTTTATGCTGATCTAAGACGCGCGGAATTTCGTAGGCATCAACAATAGCTAGGAGTCTTTGAGCTAACCGTGTCCCGTGAGGTAATACCTTTTTGGCAGTTCCGCGGTAAGAGTTATAGATTGTGGAGAGGTGTTTAGTTCGTAGGGGCAGGTGCAGTTTTATCTTCGCACCGACAGTCGCTCGGTCTTTGAATCAAAACCTCGTTTATGCCAGATTAGCATACAAAGGTGAGGTTTGACATTACCGACCGATAGCCGACCGTTGTTAGTCACGCACGCACAAACTCACTCAGCCGCTATGGCTGCCGCAGTTGAAAAATAAAACCCAAGGGAATTAAATGTTATTAATTTTTTAGCCAAGCTCTGATAATCTTTATTTCAATGGAAAAACACGTCATGTCGTAATATGAAGTACATGCCCACCTGAACACCTTCAGTTAGGCGTACGGCACTTTTCTCGGTACTTCACCTTGATGCTCAGCAAACCAACGAGGCAGTTCGCATCGCATATTTGCCTGCTCATCTGGTCGACTAGCCGGCTGGTCGGCAGGTTTTATCAATACAGTCAGTAACCTTAAGCCTAATCGATAATTTATTGCGATCGATGTTTTCTGTCGTCCTGCATTGCGTAGTTAACGAGTCGAGCAATACCACCGACGGACCGCAATGCTGAGGCCAGAGCAACAATAAAGATGGTGCACACGCACAGCTAATCACACACATGGAGACAGCGAAGGATGCACTACTCCGCCACCAACAAAAGCGACTGCACATAACTCAGCCCACATACACAAGTCTGGTGGTATTAAGGGAGCCTGCGCCTGCGTCGCGGCTAGTTAAGCTCAGTTTAGCCGCTCGTCGCTTGCGCTGGCTTTAGTGTGCACCACAATGTGCGGTGTACTTATGTTGTTGGTCAGCCCGCCGGTGGCTCATTGCGAAAGCGACGATACATTCGCTGTAGGTTTTTTGATCTTTAACGTTTTTAACGCGCCTATTTCCGTTTTGTTGCGCCACAACGAACACCGTGGACCGGCATATTAGTGTTGTAATGCTTGCATGTAACTACACACACACACATACATACACACATATACATTAGGGTGTCCCAGGCTACAAGGGGGAATTTTTTTTTCGGAATTTCAAAACGCACACCCTTTATATTTTTTCCATTTGACTCTAAAAACTTAAATATAAAATATTATTGAGATCGGATGTCATTAACCCGTGCCGACTTGATGTCAAACTTTAAGTTTAAAAGTTAGTAGGAAAGCTATAGGCTCACAATAGAGAAGTATTTAATTGAATTTTTAGATTAATTAAATAAATAAAAATAAAACATATATTTCGTATTTATTTTCTTTTTATTATAAAAGGGACATCAATCATGGAATTTTCTTTTAAAAGTTTGCTTTTTACAGTCGGGATATACCTGTCTGTGTTCTTGTACGCAACTTAATAAAAATTGTTTTTGCTCCTCTTGAACAGTGATCAAACCATGGAAGTCTTGCATTAACTTAACCGCTCTTTCTGCCGTATCATTACCTGCTTTCAGTCCTAGCAGCTTCTTTTTAGCCTGTAGAAACGAATCATCATTTGACCACGAAGAGGGACACTTGTTCAGAAAACTGTCGACAATCTGGAGTCGATTAAACAGGAACTTGCTTTTGACAGAGACGAAGTCATCAATGTTTCTCTCTGAAATTAAAACAGATAGATCAGTTATCAAATATACCTATTAGCAAACTTAGTCATAGAACAAAATCAAATCTTAATTAACGTACCAAAAAATGGGCCACAGAGTTCTTCTTTGGATGCAATGTACTTTTATTGTGGGCTGTTGGGTGTTCTCTAGTTAAGTTAGTAATCATTTTTACTTTAGTTTCTAGATCGACATCATCATCAAATAAAGCCAGAATAGATACTTCATCTGTCAAATACCACAAATGCTGGCAAAACTTCTGGAAAGCTGCTTTTGAAATGCTTTTGTCTATTGTTTCGTAATTTTTCATGGCCTTAAAAAAACACAAATCCTGATACGGCGCCTTTACTGCTAAAATACATTGGAGCCAGGGTTTTACGTAGGATGTCACGATGAACAGACATACGTCCAACAGAGCTGCCTTATCCTTGTTTGAAATTCTGAATTGAGAGCTAAGTAACGATGTTTTTAATGAATAAATGGCTCTCGCCATCCATCGAGCCTGGTGCATAGCACCTGGAGGCCGAATCTTATATTTCTTCTCTGAATCTCCGCCAAGAAATATAATTGAAAGCTCAATTAATTCGCGATGGTCATCTCTAACAATTTCTTTGGTTAATTCAGTTTTGTAGAATTCTAGCAGCTTGTCAATTTCCGAAACATTAAAACAAGATAGCTTTCCTGTACAGCTATCGGGATCGATATTTTTCCAGTTTTCTCGGAATTTCTTGAATAATGGGATATCTGGGCTTGTAGTTACTTGATTTATTTTCGCTTCAAATACGCCTTTAAGTATTAATTCGTAAACGTGATGACGGCAAGCAAAAATAAGCACTTCTCTACCCAGTTTTTGTTCGAGAAGTATACATGCTCCATTTATGCGGCCTGTGTTAGAAGCAGTAGTATCACAACAGAGAATCTGCGCTTTGTCTTCAAGGTTCCAGTTCGTAATAGCATCCCAAACTGCGTCTGCCTGTTCCCTTCCTGTCGAGCTATCCAATTTAGGAACAGCAAGAATTTGTTCTTTATTATCGTACGTAATAACTACCGGTAGGCGTTCTTCTTTACTTTTACGTGAATCTAGAGCTGGCAACAGTTTTCCGTCCCAGTGGACAGTTACCGTGTCCGGGACTTTGTTTTGAAAATCAATTTTTATAGCTTCAACCCGTTCTTTTCGCATTTCCGTACAAACTCTCTGGATGGAAGACTTGCTTATTGAGAATTCACCCGTATTGTGCCCCCGAGCCTCAATAGTAGCTTCAATTATAAAGACAGAATCCCTCACACTTAACTGACACCTGTCTAATGATATTTTTCCGCATAGAAGTTTTATCGGGCTGAGAGGAGGCTTCTCTTGCGCTGGGCCTATTTTCTTCTAATTCTATTATTTCAGAATCAGAAGATGACTTTTCTAGTGGTGGTTCGCACGATGATGTTGATGGTGCTAAGGATGCAAAATTTTTAGCACGTCGCTTTTCCTCCTCGATGATTCTAAGGCGCGTCCTTTCCTCTTTTTTTGTTAGTTTTTTGTTCACTCCGGCTAAGTGACCGGGCCGACCTGGTTCTCTTTGGCGCTGCAAGAAGATCTTATCTTCATTTATTTTAATCGATTGAAGAGCATTGGCATGTGCGATGTCAAACAAATTGTTTAAGTTTGAAACAAACTCCTGTCGACGCTGTTCAAACACTTCTTCAGTTTTTTTCGCATTTTTTTGCAATTCTCTCCAAACTTGGTATAAGTTAACTAGTTTCTTAACACAGTTAGATATTTATTTGGTCGGTATACGTGCCTTTTCCCAATAAATAATACACTCACGAATTGTGAGATTTGCTCTTTCATTGACACTTAAGTTCACTTCACGAATATAATAGAACAAAACTGCCAGTACTTGCCCGTTAGAGGGAATTTTAGAACCGGTGATTTGATGTTTTACGTCCCCTATTAAAAATATCTCCTTTTTGGTTACTTCGTAACTCCACTGACATGTTGACCACAAGAAGAAAACGCGATTACTAATAAAACAAACAAGTAATTACACGCAATCAATCCGACACTTCGCGCGCGCCGTACTATACAAGTACCGTTAGGTTTCCGCGCAACTCGGCACGGGTTGCCGTGATTCTAAATAGACGAAACTTTATTTTTAGATGTTTTGAGACCATTCAAACAAAATAAGAGGGTGTGCGTTAAAAAAAAAACACTTTAATTTTTTTGGGACACCCTAATATACATACACACATTTGCAGTGATGCTGTGCTATAACTAATGCCGGCTGTCCGCTTTCCACCAGCTCAGTTAGTTAACCGGCTGGCTGGCTGGTCGGCTGGCTGGCAAGCCATTTCATGCCCAGCACCTCGAGATGATCTAAACTTGAATTTCCATTTCTGGGTAACGTACCAGTTGTTAGTGTCGGTTTCGGAGCATTCGTAGAAATATTACATTTTCGTTTATCGGGTATTGCTCATCGTTCTTTCGCTTTTGCTTTGGCTGCCCGTACTTGTGTGGCTGACGACGATTGCCTTGCTTGGCGATTGTGCCGCTGGTCGGTTCTGCAGCATTTGACAAGCCAAAAATGCTAATTCGCATTTAAGTTGCAAACTTATGCGCAAACATTGGCAGTTTGCTCCGCTGCGCTGCGCTGCTGTTGCTACAATTCGATACGATCTCTGCGAGCTGTCGTTCATGACTGTTGCAGTTACCTTTTGCGCTGCTTTGGCCACGTTTTGGTGCTTTTGGTGTGGTTCCATTTTCGTGCCACAAACGTGAATATGGCGAGTTGAGCTAAGCAGCGTGCGGAAAGCGGTGAAGACGCAGCTACTAGGTGTACCTTCTACTTAGCTCGTTGCCCTTTTAGGTTTAGTTATAACTACTGCAGCTGTGGCAGAAGGTTCGCTGATAATCGAAGTTGCACAGTGGGTCGATTTTTGAGAGATGGTCCCATGCTTATGGATTATGCATAATTTATACTTGAGGGAAAAGTGGCTATCGTCCCAAGAGGTTTTAACTTCATATCTCAGCGCGACTTTTTTAAAAAACCTTGTTTGCGATGCCCAAAGAGCTTTTTTAATATTCGAATTTCAAAATTATATCAATGAAATTGCGGAGTGGGACCAAGCGTGAGATGGGTAATAAAATTTTTAGAAAATTTTAAAATTACAAAAAAAAAAAACAAAGTCCATCCACCGAATATTTCAATATTTTTTTATATGGAAGAGAATGCAACAAAAAAAAACATCCACAAATCAATGCGAATGTTGGACGGAATGGGCTGCATACCCAGAATTTTTCTAAAATTCTAACCAAAATATTTGAAATTTTTATGAAAACTGGTTTATTTTTTTTTAATTTCGTGCAAAGTTCAGTTTTTGTTGTAGTCTTAGCAAGTGAGACAAAAATTAAAAATTTTTACGGCACTTCAAACTTTCACTTTATTGCTATAAAATTCCACAAAAGTTTTCTAAAAACTCGAAATAAAAAATATAAAAAATTAAACAATTTTTTAAAATTAACAAATTTTTTAAATGGGCACAATTTTTCAGAATTTTTAATTTTTCCGTATAACTGTAAATGCAGGCGTTATCAATATTCTTATAAAAATATGGGAATGAATTAAAAAAAAAAACACTTTTTCAATATTTTCAGAAAATTCTGACTATATTGAATTCAGAATTTGTAATTTTGATGAAAATATGCTGAATTTTTTTTTTACTTTTTTTATTAAGTGTGCAACTTTGGGTTAACCATTATTTTTTATGAAAATATGGGAATGAATTACAAAAAAAAAACATTTTTGCTATATTTTCTGAAAATTCTGACTAAAGAATTTGTAATTTTAATTAAAATTTGTTGAATTTTTTTTTTAACTTTTTATAAAGTGTGGAACTTTGGGTTAACCATTATTTTTTATGAAAATATGGGAATGAATTACAAAAAAAAACATTTTTGCAATATTTTCGGAAAATTCCGACTGAAGAATTTGTAATTTTGATTAAAATTTGTTGAATTTTTTTTTTACTTTTTTATTAAGTGTGCAGCTTTGGATTGACCAATATTTTTATAAAAATATGGAAATAAATTTAAAAAAAAAAAACAAATATTAACACATTTTTTATATGGGCACGATTTTTAAAATTATACAATTACAATTTTCTAAAAACTCTGACTACAAAATTTGTAATTTTGCTTTAAAATTTGTTTAATTTTTTTAAGATTTTTACAAACTGTGAAACTTTGAGTTATCAAAAATCATACAAAAATAAAATAGAGGCATATCCAATATTTTATAAAAATTTGGAAATAAATTAAGAAAAAATTAAAACCTTTTTTCAACATTTTAAATTTTTCCTAAAAATTCTGACTAAAAAATTTGTTGATATTTTTTAATTTTTTATAAAATAAATAAATAAGATTTTTTATAAATAAATTTTTTTTATAAATAAAAAAATAATAATTGCCGAAACTTGCCAAAATGTCGTCTCGGTATTACTGGGGGCGACTCTGTATTATTATTTTGTGTATATTTATTGTTATTATTATTTACATAAATTTATAATCATAATTATTTTGCAAAGCGTACGCGGCCCATTGTTCGTCTCCTTTGTGTTTCGCAAGCATTGAAACGGCAACGAACAATCGGTCACAACGGTCCATGACACCAGTATGGACA